>QJSC01023913.1:6617-155232 GCA_003697955.1 Calidris pygmaea | reverse complement strand
AAGGCAGCTGTTGTCCAACAACAAGGTGTCTGTGGTTGCTCCGGCATGCGATAAGGTAACCATAAGAAAGGAACTATGGGCGGAACTGTCTTGTATAGAACTAACCAATAATGAGCTCGCATTTTGCAATATGTATGAGCTAATTATGAATGAGCATAAAAGTATGATAGTGTGTCTAAATAAACGGAAGCTAGCTGATTGCTCATATTGAGTGCCCTTCTTCCCTCCGTCGCAACAGGTAGCAACATTTCCCCACCCAGCTCCATTACTGGGATTAGGCCAACAGCCACCACCAACCACCAGCTAAATCTGTCCATGATGCTGTCACAGGACACCTTCTCAGAAATGTCAGGTTTTGCTCTCCTGTCACTGGCCAAGGCTTATCACACTCACTTCTCTGTTGTATTGTCCTGTCCATTAGGTTATGCATTTAATGGTGAGTCACCATGAGCACAAAGGTCCAGTGAAGAGAAGACAAAAAGTGCAAGCAGAGGAACCCTAGTTACTTCATCAGTGCAGCAGGATCACCCTGCCTTGAGTTGCACCTTGGGCTGTGAAAGGAGAGCAACTAGCCGATTTTCTGGGAATGAAACCTCGTTAAGAGCAGGTGGCTAGAGAGCTCATCTTACAGAGTAAAGTGTGTTACTGTCTACAGAAGCAAGGGGGTCCAGGAAAAAGCAATGCAGGATTGCATGAAATGTACCGGCATATATTTTGAAGGGGAGTGTAGAAACATGTAGGGCAGCACGTAGAAGAAGAACCAAAAGTGGGAAAAGGGAGAGACTGAGGCAGATTGAGAAAGAACAAACATGGAGGGGGAAAAAGTAGGAACGATAAAAGATAAAGGGCCAGCAAGGCATAAAAATGTTGCTGGTCAGTACACTTGTCTGGTTAAGCCCTGGACCTGACCACCACAGTCAGTCCTGCCTTCTTATTGAACTTTATTGTTATACTAACTATTTTTCCAAATGACAGAACACTATTCTCTGTATATATGCACATGTATGTGTCTAAGTGCCAGCAATGGCAAAGAGGACCACAGGCTACAGGGGCCTGCAGGACTGTGCTGCCACAAACTAGACAAAATGAAAAACATGCACACTCCCTATGCAAACTTCAATGTCACACATCAGTGTGTATGCAGATCCCTATAATTCACCAGCAAACCTCTGGCTAGTCTAGCCAGCAAGCAGGATGAGACATCTGGGAGTCAGGTACTCTATGAACCCTCCAAGAAGGTTGAGGGACTACAGCTCTGCTAGATACCCATGAGATCCAACACTCTTGAGTGTTAGATACTGGGAACGGTCATAGTGTCTGCACCAGCCTGTGTGCACAAGGAGGTCTTTGCAGCAACTGAAGTCAGGCTGAAAACCCTGCATGCTTGTATGTCCAAGTGCCAGCAACTGGGGAGAGCAGTGGATCTCAGGACCAGCTACTGGTCGACAGATCTGGAAGGATCCACTTGGTTTTTTTTAATTTTCCTTTATCTTTTTTTTGAGCAATTCCTAATGATTTATTATATTTAGTCACTCAAATCTTAACCAAAGTAACATTGCGATATACTCTGCTCACCGCTTAAGGGTAAAAGGTGCTTAGGCTGTCCCTACCCCATCCTCCCTCGCACACAAACTCCATCATTTTGATCTGAGAGTCACCTCTGCTCTGGACAGCACTGTGTCACTTGGGAAAGCCTCATCTTCCACAAACAGTATCCAGGCAAGAAACTTCACATCTCTGGTACCATCCTGAGCTCTGACACCAAATTTCACTGAGGAATTACAATCACCCTTTTGACAGAAAACTCAATGACTTCTACGGTTCAAACACGGGCTGTGAAATTACTTACACCCATTTTAAGAGCTACATAAAAAGAAATTATCAATTGAAAAATCACACATCAAAACTTGTTGCAAAGTTTCCTCCTGTTGCCTTGACACTACTACTGATTACAGAAAACCATGTACCTTTAAAGACTACCTACTGAGAGCAAAAGAATATTTAGAACCCAAAAGCACTTTTACAGCACGCTTCACACTTTCAGGATTGATTGGATTTGACTGTATTGCTAATGAACTCGCACTACCTCATTTATTAGGCGGGCATTTTGCACCATCTTGTGGCCACACAGAAGCATTTCAGGTCACAGTTCAGTTCTGTTCTCAACTTACAAACCTTGTTTAATTCGTTTGTTAGTAATAAAAATGTTTCCTAATTATCTATACTGCCATATAGATTTAAGAAAGGGGAGCACAACATCATGTCTCCAAACAATGAGAGCAGAAGATACATTAATCTAAAATTAAGGCACAGTATACAAATTTAATACCCTCTTCTTTCATGCCACGCTAGAAAGCGGCCACAGTAATTTGGAGCTCCCTCTTTTCATCAGTCTTTAAGGACACTTTTCCCTCGGGATAACAGTTACATTAAAAGTCACTCTTCCGAGAAATAAATTACGTTGTTTTTTTTTTTTTTTTTAATAGGCAACATTTGGACAGTATGTTCTTTTCAGCAGAAAGGAGCTAACTATGGAAGTTTATTGATGAGAAATGCTATAAGTTTAAATTTGACCTAGTTTTTAAATTTGACCTAAGCTAGTTTTTCATGTTGGTGTCCTCCACAGCAGTGCAATGCTTACCTGGGATCACACATATGGATTCTTATTACTTTCAGGAATCTGCATAGCTGTCAAAGAAATCTAGCTTCGAGAGTGATTTGGTCTAACAAATCCAGCAGATTTTGCACAATGTGGTAAGACAGCAGCACAGGTTAGGAAAAGCAGTACTGGTCAGAGGAGTGGGTGGCTAAGGACAAGACAATACTGGTAGCTGGGATTGCGGTTAGAGCAGGAAAAGTTTTGTGACAGAAAAAAATACCTAAATGCTGGACTAGAAGACAGTCTGACAGATGAGATCCAGTCATGCTGCGCCTTACAGGGCTTTTAATTGTTGTTAAGAAACATTCACTTAAGTCTCTGGAATGAGGTTTGAGATCAGTACCTTTGCTACTCTGACATAAAGATGATGTACCTTCATAAATATCCTGGTTTGAGGTAACACAGTACCAATTTTCTTTTCAGCAATTTTACTTTTCAATTAAGCCTTTTCTAATTCTCAGGAATTAACAGCATATTCTTTACACAGTGCCTGCTACCAGAGTGATAGGCCTGATGTTTGCAGTTACTACCAAGTAACGGGATGCAGAGAGGCTCTTGTTTATACTTATTGCTGTAACACCCAAGGTCAGCTCACTTCGTTATTTGGCCCGCTGGAGGGCTGGAAATGGAAGAGCGTAGAGGGGTCCCACCTGCAGGGAAGAGCAGACAGGACAGGTGACCCAAACCTGACCAACAGGGTGTTCCATTCCATCTGCCCCATGCTCAGTATAAAAGCTGAGGGATCAAAGGGGTAAAACTTCTTCAGTGGCTGACGTCCAAGGAGGACTCTGTCTTTTCATCTGCCTTTGATCTCAATCTGTGCACTCCTGATTCCAGACCCAGAATCTAGTTCCTTTCCGTCACTGAGTCCAGTCTGGGACTTTCCCAGTGCCTGCCGGTGACATGACTGCCATCCTGGGAGCTCAATATGATTTTGTATAGATTTCATTATTTTCTTATAAATATTATATTTTCTTTTTATTCTCTTATTATTAATATTTCATTAGTTTCTTTTTCAACCTGTAAGTTCTCTCTTCCTCTCACTCTTTCTTCTCTCCACTGAAGGGAGACGCTCTTCCTTCTCTGAAGCGATGGAGGTCAAAGAGAGCATCTGTTTTTCATTCAGTGGCTGGCCCAGCCCAAAGCATGACACTGAATTAAAATTTGCCTTTGCAGCTACAAGTCTAAAAATATTTCTAGAAGTCTCAAGTCCTCATAAGCTTCCTGTGAATTTCTGTTCCAAGGAGTTTTCCATTACAGATGAGAACTAAAACAATGAACAGCAAGCAATTTTTTTTTAAAAAAAAAAAAAGGAAAAAAAATCATGTGAAGTAGTGCTCCTCAGGAAAGGTATCCCAAATAACACATGCTAATCAAATAGTTTAATGTGCTATAAAAGGTTCCGAAGTCCAATTACAGGTGAAGTTTGAGGACACCACAAGAACAGAAGACTCTGAACAGATGCCAAGTGCTAATTTATCTGTTCAGTGAATCACGTAGCCTATTCTTCCAGTGATTGAGAATGGTGAGGGTAACAAAATTGCCCTAGAGGGGTAAATATCAGATGGCAGCTGCATGCTTGTGAGAAGCCCAGTACCCAGGAGCAAAACATGTTAAAACAAGGCAATCTTTTAAACTACTACCCTCTTTAAAACAAAACAAGCAAAAACTGCACTCATGACTGCAAAGCAGTAAGAAGCCTATAAAGCCTTGGAAGAGCAAATATTAAACTGCAGATTTTCAGACAATGAAAAAAATGAGCACATTAAATTTTTCAAAGCAAAAGATCATTTATACTCACATTATACACATAAACATGGGATCACTATAACGGTATTAGCATGCTTGTTCTTTTAATACATGTTTGTTACTACAGAAAATAATTTCCTTTCAGTCCTTCTCTTGGAGACTATTTAAAATGCTAATTCAAGGAACAGGAAAGAAATAGCTCAAGAACATGCTAATACCTTTTGAATGAGATGGGAAGAATGCCTACTTGATTTTGCAAAACATTAAGTGGCTAATTCCTTTCAATTAAATATCTGTCTTTTAGTTGAAATTCTGGTATACAGCAATTCTCTTGGTTTAACAGTATGCTATAGCAGACAGTGACACAGAAACAACAGCACAAATCTGACAACTGCATAGTTCAAAATCTAGACAGAGCTCACAAGTAATGAACTCTATCTATTGTAAGAGCGGTTTGCAGTTACTGGCAAATACAGACCCTGCTAAGTTCTTCTGCAGGCTTATTCCAGGATTTCTAGCACTTAACTCCGAAGAAGCCAATGACAAAATAAGAGAGCAAGTGTTTCACAAGCTAATGAAAGCATCTGAAGCTTTTACAGAGCTGAACTTTAGGAAAAGCCTCAGGACTTCTGGTTTTGGTAAATGAGAACTTCATATGTGCATCAGAAAAAAGAAAGTTCAATTTACAATTACAGATGCATTACTATCCAAAACTTCAGATAAAGATCTGAATTTTGCCATGTTCCCTGTACATGGAAGAACTTCTCTAAATCCCTGCTACTTTTAGTTGAACAGACAGGACGCAAGTCTTTAAAGACAGATAAGTATTTGCATATTTTGGGGAAAAAAAAGGCAAAGTACAAACTATACTCTTCTAAGAAAGCCTGTGTATTTTGATACACTTAATTTCTTCAGATGTATTGATTTAAGCTTTCTGGATTTCTATTGAAGTATGGATATTGATCAAGGTATAAGTTTGTTGAATTTTTTTTTAAAGAACAAGGATGAGAAAAACAAACTGTTGTTTCAACAAGTTTTTGACTAAGTAAGATTTGCTATTCACATTTTCCTTTCCCATCTTTACATGTCCATGAAAACAACTAAAACAAGTCAGATTAAAACCAAAAAGCTTTAATGTTGCATTATTAATAGAATGCAGAATAAAGTAGTCATTTACAAGAAAACCACAAGTAATGAAGACAAACTATGAAGAACTGACAGTTTGAATATAAACAAAGAAACCGTCGTTTTTCATTCTGAAAAGTCTTTTCTCTTCCAGGGCAAACAAATTCACCCATTTAAACTCAGATGATAATTAAAAACATATTAATAACTACAAACAATAAAAGTTTAGCTCAGCAATGACGTTTTCAAGGTTTTTCACTTTAGCCTCCCTGCCTACCAACTGACTTGCTGGATGAAACAGTTTTCTGAAGTTTTGCAAACTTGCATTTTATTTTTTTACACATGGGTTGCCAAAAAGTTAACCTAAATGCCCAGAAATTAGACCTGTTCATTAAAAAGGGCTTGTGACATTTTTGCAGTTGTAAAAGTATATTGGTCTACTCACTGAGCACTGGGCTTAATAAAATCTTAATTTTCCTCATTTCACATATTTCTATCCCATTATTTCTGTATCACCCAAATAACTTTCCCTTTTCGTTTTTTGTTAAAGCGAGCACACAGCTGAACCTTTGAGCCAAAGTTCTGAGATAGCAGTCCTGTGTGTAGCATACTTTTCTTTTAACCTGCTTCATAAAAAGGAGAAGACAAGCTACAATTCCTACACCAATTGGCTGGCAAGTCTGAAGAGGTGTGAAATATTGAACTATCAGGACAGAGACAGAGATGCAGAAAACAAGGGCACCTCAACCACTCTGTTTGTCAAAGGAAGCAATCTGCTCTATAATCTTGATCAACATCTCCTGGTTTTTTTTCGTTTTTTTAAACACAATTTCTTCTTGAGTTTGCGGTCAGTTACTGCTCACATCTTTCTCATCAGCAATGTAAGGCGACCTAGCTTTGTCAGCTTTTGGTAACTGCAGAAACGGTTAAAGAACTTGGACAGTTTTAACTCTGATGTACTTCAACACAGATATGAAAAAGGTAGACAACGCCAACTTTGGTTTACTCACTGCTTCTGCCTGGAATGTCATCTCTACAGTGTAAAAACAGTAGACTTCCAAACTTCAATTTAGATGCTATAGATGTTGTTTTCATGAAACTTTCCTGCTTACCAGGGCAAATGGGTTGTTAAACGTCTTCAGATACCCACTCGTTAAAAAATGGTAAATCCTGCTTGCTTTTCTTATTTTGCTGTTTTATTCATTAATTGACAATAACAATGTCATCTTTGTTTTTACCAGCTCAAATCCTTACTTTATTTGCATACAAGCAAGACTTTACTCAATCTGCTGTAGCTGAGGGACATCAGTACATGCCTCAACGGTAGCTTCATAGCACCTTGAAGCCATGAAACTGCCTCCCTGAAACCTAGCAGCACTAACCCTGCCATAACTCTTTAAGATGAAGAACATTTCATGTATTTTGAAATAGTACGAGCTTGTGAATTAGGCCTTAAAAAAAACCCAAACCATGTAATTTCTCCAAACATCAAAATCCTGGGGCATTTTTCATCGCCTCCTTAGCCAGCAAGTTTGTCTTCTAATTCTATTTAGAAGTTCACTGGCAAAACATCAATCTCTTAACAGAGAATCCTTCAGATAAAGAGACCTGTTATTTAGTGTATTTCATCATTATTACTTTTTTATTTTGCTCTTTTAAATAGTCAGCAGAGGGCAATGTCCAAAATAAGAAAATTAGTCCACATAAATGAGTGTACTGACACAATTTCCAGAACAAGTAAGCAATAAATAGCAAAGGGGGGAGATACAGTCACAAAGCAGTTCCACATGGAACCCTAGAAGAAATAGTGTCAGAGAGTATTAAAAATCTATCACACGAGAAAACTGAAGCATCATTGAACTTAGTATCACTCCATTTTCTAGTATATTTGTATAATGTATAAGATGTGATCAAAGAAAATTATTTCCCTCAGTAACTTCATAGCTTGTTCTAACTAAAGACAGGGTCAGAAACCAGGTCTCTCTTAAGTCAAAAATACAGACCAGAATGTGAAATTTGGGCTACTATCACTATCTTTCCCATCCATTTGTTCCTATTTGGCAAGTCTAGATGAAGTAACCAAAACAGCAACCAAGAGATACTTTAATCTGCCCAACACTCAGAGGTTTATTAAGGTTGTGCACTGAATCTGCAGACCAGCTGTAATCAGGTCTGCCATGAAAACAGAAAAGCCTTTTATCTTGTATCCTACAAACAAGTTAGACTCATAAAATTTGATCCATCGTGGGTGATAACTAGTAACTTCCTTTTCTCCTTCACTTCTTCCATAGGAAGTATCAGAAAGAGTTCACCTTTTCAATAGACTTAGCAACATACGACACAAGACTTCTCTTTAAAAAACAGGTAAGTATTTTAAGAAAATGTTAAAAGGTGTTGGTCTTTACAAAACTGACAGATGCCAACCTAACAGTAAGAGTACAGAAGCCTGTTCTTGAAACTCTAGATGTTCTACAACACCTCTAACAGTGAATATGGGAACAGGTGAGTGTCAGTGCTGCTTCAACTGGGGCAGAAATGAAGGACCAAAAAGAAAGGTGGAAGAGAAGAGATAGAACTCAGCTGAACTGAAAATACACACTTAACACAGTTTTCACTGAATTTCACTGAATTTTTAGAGTTGGAAGGGACCATAGAGACCATCTAGTCCAACTCCCCTGCTGAAGCAGGATTGCCTAGAGCTTGTCAGAGCATGTTACTCAGGACTGCACCCAGGCGGGTCTTGAAAATCTCCAGTTCACTGGCTTAAGTGGGAAGGAGTTACTCAAGCTGCTTTAGCTCACTCAAAGAGGGTTAACCCAAATCATATTACTTCACTTCTGCTGCAGGCTAGGACTTTGCACACGTTCAATTACCACAATTCAAGTAATGGGTGGTAACATCACTACAAAACTCAGTTATGTGCTCAAGACACATTTAATGTTTGTCCTGGATTTAGGTAAAACAGAACTAATTTTCTATTCAGTAATTTTACTTTTTAGCTGGGCCTCTTCTAACTAAACTCTGAAATTAACAGGATATTGTTCAGAAACTGTTCACTCTCACAGTGATAAGACTTGATTATATCAAGGAATGGTATGCAGAGAGGCCCTTGCTTATACTTATTGCTATAACAGCCAAGGTCAGGTAAATATGCTATTTGCCCTGTTGGAGGGTCAGAAGCGGAAAAAACATAGAGGGGTCACACCTGTAGGGAGGAGCAGACAGGACAGGTGACCCAAAACTGACCAACGGGGTATTCCATCCCATCCGCATCATGCTCAGTATAAAAGCTGAGGGATCAAAGGGTCAACTCTCTTCTTTAAATGGCCAATGTCCGAGGAGGACCCTGACTGTTCGTCTGCCTTTGATCCCAATCCGAGCATTCCTGACTCCAGATCTGGAATCCAGCTCCTGTCCATTGCTGAGTCCAGCCTGGGACCTTCCCCTGTGCCTGCTGGTGACGTGATCGTCATCCTGGGAGCTTGATACGGTTTTCTACATACAGTATACTTTTTTATTTTTTTCCTTTTCTTTTTATTATTTCATTATTTATTAATATTTTCATTAAAGTAGCTCACTTTTTTCTAAACTCATAAATCTCTTTTATCTCTTCCTCTCCTCTCTTTTGCTTAGAGGGGGAAGGGAGGGGCTACGTGTAGTCAATCTGGTCAAAACCACAACAGATTTATTGGCGCCCAATCTGGGGCTCGACTGTGGTATGACTAAAGCTCTGGTAGATTGTCTGCAGAGTTTGAATTCGAGCTCTCAGAAATTAAAACAGACAGCTCACATCATGTTTTTAGACAGAATATTGTATCATATCTTGATGGGGATTTATTCCAGGTTACTTGATTCAGCACTGTATAATTTGCCTTCTGTGTTGTATAATTTACTTGCTCTTTGTGTCTGTATGCAGTGGTTCAAACGTGGTATTCTGGTATTGTGTTTGCTTCTGATCCATACTGTGATTGAACGGCTGGTTTCTTTACCTAGATTCCTCGGGCATTTCGGACTGAATTCTCTTGCTAGTTATACTTCAAATTTTACCTTGGGAATGTTTACTTCACCCTTTGCTGCTAAGGCGAAATTGTCACCATCAGACCCCCTTTAGATAGCATGAATGAGAGCTGCATTCTTAAAATCATTATTGTAGTGTTGATATTGCTGCATGGGCTGCAGGGGTGGTTTCTCTTTAAATCTCGACACAGAAATGCAATATCCACTGACACTGACATTACTCAGACTCCATCAGCACTGGTACAAGTTGCTCCGGTGACCAGAAAGAAAAGGAGGAGCTCAGCTCAGAGCTCTGTCCCTTGTGATAAAGACCAAGTAAAGCCAAAAGAGGACTTTTCTGATGGAGATGCAGAAGAGGGTCCTTCTAAAGCTGATAAGGGAGAGGCTCCTGCACCAGCAAAGGAGGAGGACTCAGATACAGAGATAATCATTAAATCCTTCTCTATGAAGGATTTGCGAAATATAAGAAAGGATTATAGCCATAACAATGGTGAGTTAAACTTGTCTCCTGGTTGTTCCGATGCTGGGATAATGGAGCTGGTTGCATGGAATTAGACAGTGCAGAAGCTAGGCAGTTAGGAAACCTGTCCAAAGAGACCGGTATAGATTAAGCTCTTGGGGAAAAGTCACAGTCTCTGGAGGTGACTCATATCAGCTGTAAAGGACAGATACCCCTATAAGGATGATATTGAATGCTGCCCAAGTAAATGGACCAACGAAGAGAAAGGTATTAAGTACCTGAGAGAAATGGCTGTGAAAGAAGTCATTTATAGTGACTGGGATAAAACTGTAAATCCTGATGAAATGCCATGCAGACAACCTATGTTGCGGTTTTCACGGGGTGAGTGCATCACCAGTGTATTCCCACACTTTGTCAGTACTGATCTGGGCAGGAGCTGATGATGATTCATTAACTGTAAGTGAAGTGTCTAGCAGAATGCAACAGTATGACAACAGTCTCTCTCATCCCCTAACTGTAGCAGCTGTAGAAAGAGTGATAAAATTGAGAAAATGATTGAGAATAATGAGAAACTGTTTGATAAACTGTCTAGGATAGAGGAAAGATCCTATTCTTCCCCTCTTTGGACCAATGTTGCAGCTGTCAGGAGAAGATGCCCTCCTATAAGACTGACTCAGAAGAGACAGAACACACTAAGAATATCCTGTGGTTTTGCCTCTGTGATTATGGAGAGGAGATGAGTAAGTGGGATAAAAAAACCTACCTCAGCCCTGCAGGCACGAGTGAGTTGCAAGGTAAAGCAGATAGAAGCCCATTATCACTGGCCCAGATGCTCCATGCATCCTTGGCATAGACTTTTTCAAGAGAGGGTACTTCAAAGACCCAAAAGGGTATAGGTGGGCTTTTGGTATAGTAGCTGTAGAGACTGAGGACATTACACAGCTGTCTAGCTTACCTGGCCTTTCAGATGACCCTTCCATTGTGGCATTGCTGAGGGTTAAAGAACAGCAGGTGCCAACTGCTACTGCCACAGCGCATCGTCGACAGTACCGCACTAACCGAGACTCCCTGATTCCCATCCAGAACCTGATTCATCGGCTGGAGACCCAAGGAGTGATCAGCAAGACTCGCTCACCCTTTAACAGCCCCATGTGGCCAGTGTGAAAGTCTGATGGAGACTGGAGGCTAACAGTGGACTATTGTGGCCTGAATGAAGTCACACCACCACTGAGTGCTGCTGTGCCAGACACGCTAGAGCTGCACTATGAACTGGAGTCAAAGGCAGCCAAGTGGTATGCTACAATTGACATTGCTAATGCCTTTTTCTCTATTCCTTTAGCAGCAGAGTGCAGGCCACAGTTTGCTTTCACCTGGAGGGGTGGTCTAGTACACCTGGAATCAACTGCCTCAGGGGTGGAAACACAGCCCTATTTGCCATGGACTGATCCAGACTGCACTGGAGAAGGGTGGAGCTCCAGAACACCTGCAATACATTGATGACATCATTGTGTGGGGTAATACAGCAGAAGAAGTTTTCAAGAAAGGCAAGAAAGTAATAGAGATTCTTCTGAAAGCAGGTTTTGCTGTAAAAAGAGGTAAGGTCAAGGGACGTGCACGAGAGATCCAGCTCTTAGGAATTAAATGGCAAGACAGTCATCGCCAGATCCCAATGCATGTGATTAACAAAATAACATCTATGTCCCCACCTACTAACAAAAAAGAAACACAAGCCTTCTTAGGCGTTGTGGGTTTCTGGAGAATGCATATTCCAGGTTATAGCCAGATTGTGAAACCTCTCCATGAAGTGACTCAAAACAAAAATGAGTTTACATGGGGTCCTGAGCAATGACAAGCCTTTAAGCAAATTAAACAAGAGATTGTGCGTGAGGTAGCACTTGGACCAGTCCGAACAGGACAGAACATTTAAAATGTGCTCTATACTGCAGCTGGACACAATGGCCCTACCTGGAGCCTCTGGCAGAAAGCACCACAGGAAACTTGAGGTTGACGCCTAGGATTCTGGAGTCAGGGATACAGAAGATCCAAAACCAACTATACTGCAACTGAGAAAGAAATATTGGCTGCATATGAGGGAGTGAGAGCTGCTTCAGAGGTAACTGGCACTGAAGCACAGCTCCTCCTGGCGGCCGGATTACCAGTGCTGGGCTGGATGTTCAAAGGTAAAGTTTCTTCTACTCATCATGCCGCCGATGCTACCTGCAGTAAGTGGGTTGCCTTAATCACACAGCGAGCTCAAATAGGAAACCCAGATCATCCAGGAATTGTAAAAGTGATCACAAACTGGCCTGAAGGCAGAGACTTCACAATGCCACTAGACAGGGTGGTAACATGTGCTGAGGAGGCCCAACCATATAATGAACTCTCAGATAATGAGAAACAGTATGTTTTGTTCACTGATGGATCGTGTCATATTGTAGGAAAACATCGAAAGTGGAAAGCTGCTGTATGAAGTCCTACATGACAAGCTGCAGAAGCAACTGAAGGGGGTGAACCGAGCCAATTTGCAGAGGTAAAAGCCATCCAGCTGCCCCTAGACATTGCTGAACAAGAAAAGTGGCCAATGCTCTATCTCTATACTGACTCCTGGATGGTGGCAAATGCTCTGTGGGGATGGCTGAAACAGTGGAAGCAGAAGAACTGGCAGCACAGAGGTAAACCCTTCTGGGCTGTTGAATTGTGGCAAAATATTGCCGAACGGCTAGAGAAACTGGTCGTAAAGGTACATCATGTAGATGCTCATATACACACTCATGTACACATGAGCTGAGCCACTGAGGAACATCAAAGCAATCAGCGAGTGGACCAGGCTGCTAAGATTTTCCAGACAGATTTGGAGTGGGAACATAAAGGTGAACTATTTTTAGCTCGGTGGGCCCATGACACTTCAGGTCATCAACCTTTGATCATTTCTCATGAAAAATCTCTGTATTATTCAGTATTCTTAAATTAAGTTTTTAAGTGTTTATCTTTTACTCACTGACTGACTGATTCACTTCCAGTCTTGTCTTCTCCATCTGCCTCCTCGTCAGTATCAGAATCAGCTCCAATCTTGCCTAGATGTACACAGTTTCAAACATTAAAATTTAGGCAATATAATTAATACTACATATTTTGGCTTAATCTTAATGATTAACTCTACTACAATCAGCAGAAGAGGGTTTTTTCCCCAGTTAAAGCTGATGTTCTAAAATTAGGCTTACTCGAACCCCAAAACCTTACTTATGAGTTTTCTGGTAGCCACATGGTTGGCATTTCTCAGTTACACCATATTACACAAAAAAAGTAGACTAGCTATTGCTAGTGCAATACTATAGGCACTAAAGCACAGGAGACAGAATTAACAGAAGGTACTCCACAGCATTCAGGATTCAAAGAGTTCCGCTTAACTGAGTTTACATGTTTACAAATAAATACTACAGCCCTTAAATTTCAAGTGGAAGTTCAGCAGGATACTGAAAAGCTGGTATGTCATATCCTTAATGAAAGTACATGAACTGTGTGTCTCAGCAGAGCAGAGGAACCCACCAAGAATCCTTTAACAACACACAATACTCTAGGGCAATTGGTCATACAACTGAACTGGTGTTGCAGTATGTCAGATTTTCCCTGCCGAGAACCAGGAAGCAACTTTTTCTCAGTTTACCTAAAATACTTCTCCACTCCTACCTTTATCTTTTCCACCAAGTCAAATGCTTTGTTCTTAGTTTGCTTACTAAGGAAAAGAAGCTTATACTACTGTCTTCTGAATGTGCAGCTTCTAAATCAATGGACAATTTCATGCAAGCTTAAGAGATCAAAACCAGAATATATATGTACACTAATATGTATGTACACACTAATTAATTATGTATTAGTAGCTAGAAATGGAGTGAAAATCCAGTTTAGAGGCAGATTATGCTCTGGTTTACAGTGGTGCCTGGAAGTTTCATTCATACCTTCAAGTATCTTCAACAGTTTTTTTTCCGATAACAGCTCCAACTGCTCCAAGCAAAGCCTTTTGATTTCATCCATGGAACAGTTCTAAGAAGACAGATAAGACAGACCACAAGCTACTAAAACTTTCTGAGGAGAAATTATGAATGATAAGTAGTACCCCTAACTGTACTGAGCAAAGAGCTAACTAAGATTGCAAGTTCCTTCCCTATTCCAACCTGATGCAACTATTGAAGAACACAAGGTAGGCATTACAGTTTTGACAACTACCAAAAGTAGTGCACGTGGGATGTTTTTTCTGAAAAAATTAAGTAATGCATACTATCGGTTACTTGACCTATGGCTTGGAGTTTTCACTGCGGCTGTAACACTGAACAGTAAAAGTACTGGGCCATATGTGTGATGCATGGAACAGCAAACAACTATAGCCCTGACTACTCCTAACTCTCCATCACTCAGGACCAGGTAGATTTCCTAATTAAGCCTGCAAGGTGAGAGCCAACTGTTGAATTCAAGTTCACAAACCGAAGCAAACGCTGTTCTTGGCAACACACCAATAGCTGTATATTGCCATAAAGAAAACATAAGGAATATGTAAATTGTGATCCATTTCTCATGCTTAATATATACCACACGCTGCCAAAGGTTTTACAGTATTCCAGTTACCTTCACATCTTTCATATTACTTGGTGTCCGCTTGGTGAAATAAAGTGGTAACGTCACACTTTCAAATCAACCATGATACCACATACAAGTAGCAAAATTAAAAATGCAGAGCATATTGTAACATTCCCGGTGCTAATGTAGGTTTGATTCTACACCACCACTTTTAAACTCATTAGTACCTTTGCCTCCAGCTGCTCCAGACCAGTTTTCTTCTCCCAGAGATGAGAAATGAATTAAACTGTATGCAATTCACTACATGTTTAAAATTAAGAAGTCCTGCCTCACTTACATTAATAATATGACTTGTAAAGATAAAATTAAAGGCAAAAAATTGAAAACTATTGATGAATCACACAAATGGCACTTCACCTGTAGCCTCTTCTTCCGAACAGACTGTTAAGTCTATTTTTAGAAAGTCCTGCAGTTCACAAGACTCAAAAAGTGTATGTCCAAGCCAGTAAAACTCTACCAATACTACCACTAAAGTCCACAGAATTTACAGCTTCAGAAGCTGTTTATCAAAAAGTAGTTTTATTGTCTTATCTCAGACATTAATTTAATACCAAAGAAATTCAGCTGACACAAATAGAAATTAAACTTTTATTAACAAATCAGCATATTTATTAGTGAACAATGCTACTGAATTTACTCCATGCAATTATGAAACTCTTTTTGCATATAACAAACCAGTACAGACGGTATAAAAAATAAGCAGCCTGCAGTTCAGCAATGGCTGAGCAGGGGAAAAAGGAGTAAGCTGGAATAACTGTATCAAATCTTCAAAAAGTCTCACTTAAGGAGACTTGATATAATCTTTATTTAAGGAATATACAGGCAGCTTTTAAACTGGAAGTCCAGTAGACTTGAGAGAGAAATGTGCTTTGTTACACAAGCACTAAAGCTTGCAAAAAGTATATAAAAGTGTATTTCAGTACCTTTAAAATATCAGGCAGCATCTTCTGTAGTTTTTTCTCCCCTATGATACAGAAACACTGTTGAAGCATTTCTTTTTTGTCTGCAATGTAGAAGCTGACTGGTTTGAGTGAGACGCTGAGATCTAATCCTCCTTCTTCTATATCACTGGGTTGTTCAGCTTCTTCCACTTTCTCTCCAGTGGGTACATTGCATTTTGCTTCCTAAAAATCAAGGAGGGCAAGTACATTTTTCACATTTTCTAGTGAACTAGAGAAGAAGGAGACTTACAGCTTCAATTGTGCTTACAATAGTTGTCTTTTCACAATCGCAAGGGACATCTTAAGGCAGACCTTTGAGTTTCCAAACAGTGCTTTAGTCTGCAAGGTAACTGCATTACAGAATCTAAGTTTTCAGCTACTGAAACCATTCTTATGCTTTTAAATATTAACTGAAAATATTATCTGCAAATAACCTAGCTTATAAATGAAAGCATGTTTTAAGGAAGAAGACATTTGTCTCTCTGATTTGCTGTGCAATTAAATCACTGATGTCATAATTTACAGCTAACCTGCTAAGGAAATTGGTGCACAATTCCCTGTGTGGCACATTCTGAGAATAAAAGCAGGCTTCGCATCAGAAACTATATCTTCCATACATTAGTGGAAGACCTCTACAGTTTAAAAAAAAAACCAAAACAAAAAAACCAAACCAAAACAAAATAAAACATCTAGAAACACATTTTGACAGACCCACGACCCACTCAAGACTGCATGTCACGCCAACATTTGTACCCGCACCCACAATCTGCAATCACGAGCACCACGACGGGGTCACCTCTGAGCTTGTGCCCCACATCTCCTACACCTGGGGAAACACAGGGGCGGCCTCCCCTGCACGCACCACGGACGGCACGGCACGGCACGGCACGGCCCGACCTGGCCGCGGGTGCCTTTGCTCTGACCGCAGGTAACCGGCCCCGTGCTCCGGACGGCAGCCAGCCCCGACCAGCCGGCCGCGAAGCGGGCACAAGCCGCCTGCCCCTCGCCAAAACCTCCCGCAGCGAGCGCACGGCGGTAACACAACGGCCAGGCCTCGCCCGCCGGGGCGGGCCCGGACCCTGACACTGCCAGGCGGAGAGGGGGGGAAAGCCACAGCCAGCGCCGCCCGCCCTTCCTCCCCGCCCCACCTCCACGGCGCCGTGGCTGGACTCGGTGCTCCGCCGCTTCCTCTCGCTGCCGCCCGGCCCCAAGGCTCCCTCCGGACAGGAGGAACGCGAGCGGCGGCGCTTCTTCTCCTTGGCCGATCTCCTGCCCGGCATCGCCCCGCTGGGGCCCACCGTCCCCCCCCTGCGCCGCCCTCACATCCGCGCGCCCCAGGCGAGGCCTACTTCCGGCGCCTGGCAAAGACGTCAGCGCCGCTTCCGGCAGGGCGGGAAGTGGGGCCGACCCTGGTGGTGTTGGCGGGAGCGGCCTCCGGCCTCTGGATTCACCCCCGCGGGAGTGGAAGACCTAGGAGTGTTGGTGGACAGCCGGCTGAACAAGAGCCAGCAGTGTGCCCAGGTGGCCAAGAAAGCCAACGGCATCCTGGCTTGTGTCAGGAATAGCGTGGCCAGCAGGAGTAGGGCAGTGATGGTGCCTCTGTACTGGGCACTGGTGAGGCCTCACCTTGAGTGCTGTGTCCAGCTTTGGGCCCCTCACTGCAGGAAGGACCTTGAAGTGCTAGAGCGTGTCCAGAGGAGAGCCACCAAGCTGGTGAGGGATCTAGAGAACAAGTCATACAAGGAGAGGCTGAGGGAACTGGGCATGTTTAGTTTGGAGAAGAGGAGGCTGAGGGGAGACCTCATTGCCCTCTACAACTACCTGAAAGGAGGTTGTAGAGAGGTGGGTGTTGGCCTCTTCTCCCAAGGCAATAATGACAGGACCAGAGGGAATGGTCTGAAGTTGCGGCAGGGGAGGATTAGATTAGATCTTAGGAAGAATTACTTTACTGAGAGGGTGGTCAGGCACTGGAACAGCCTGCCCAGGGAGGTGGTGGAGTCACCATCCCTGGAGGTATTTAAGAAACATGTAGATGTGGCTCTTCAGGGCATGCTCTAGTGCCCGGGATTGTTGGTTTCTGGGTGGGTGTGATGTGGTGGGGTGTTTTGTGGTTTTTGTTTTGTTTGTTTGTTTTTTGTTGATGTTGTTTGGTTGTGGTGTGTTGGGGTTTTTTTTTGTTTTTTTTTTTTAAGGTTGGACTCGATGATCTCAGAGGTCCCTTCCAACCATGGTGATTCTGTGATTCTGTGGGAGTGCTGCTGCCTTGGCAGCGCTTCGGAACCAGGGATCCTGTCCGGAGCCATGTGGAAGCTCAAGTAGATGATGTAAAATCCAAGCAAACTACGTCATCCGGCAACACCTCCCCTTGAGCTCAGCGGCACCTGCAGAACGGCTCAGTAGGTTTTCGGGGTGTTCTGCCTGGCACGGGGGGAGGAGTAGAAATCTTTAACGGCGATTTGTGTGATGGGGTTCTGGAATCATCGAAGCGTCTGGGTTGGAAGGGACCTTTCAGATCATGGACTCCAGCCATCAGCCCAGCACTGCCAAAACCACCACTAAACCACATCCCTCAGCACTACCTCTGCACATCTTTTAAATACCTCCGGGGAGGGTGAGTCAACCTCCCTGGGCAGCTTCTTCCAACATTTGACAAACCTTTCTGTGAAGAAATTTTTCCTAATATCCATCCTGAACCTCCCCTGGTGCAACTTGAGGTCATTTCCTCTTGTCCTGTCTCTTGGGAGAAGGGACTGACTCCCAGCTCTCCACAACCTCCTTTCAGGCAGCTGTAGGGAGTGATAGGGTCTCCCCTCAGCCTCCTTTTCTCCAGGTTAAATAACCCCAGCTCTCTTGGCTGCTCCTCATAAGACTTGTGCTCTAGTCCACATGGTCTGCCCAGTAGAGAGATATTAGACTTAATGGTCTGTTGGTCCAGAGAGTCACCTCTCAGACTCACTTAAACATTGTTAGAGCTGCCATTCCAAGCCCCTGGTATGAAGCTTTAAGCAGCAGGCTAGACACCACAGTAAACACCTTCACTTCGTTCTTGTGTAACTTTTTGTTCGAAGAAATCTGTTCTTACTGATTTGGTTGATGTATTGCTAACTTCTACTGAAGACACACTCCATTAAAAATGGTTCAAGCATGGAAATACCCATAATGAAAAAAAAATCAAATATCCGTATCTCAGTGAATGCTAACGTTGACAATAAATTTAGTTTTTCTGTGTTATTTCATGAATATGGCAGAACTCTGACACAAACTATTTTCCATGGGACGGAAACAAGTAGGAATGGGCAGAGAAGCCGACTCAAGGCAGGTGGCCACACTGTGCAATTCAGTAGAACACTGATCAGCCTTCAGCCACCAATGCCAAGATTAGCTATAGAGGAACATGCCAATTAAAGAGGATAGTTAGCCAAAAATAAAGACCAGAGTAGACCAATGCTCATCATTACACAGAAATAATTCATATTAAGAACCTCCTTTTCTGTGCAGACACATGCAACAACTTTGTCCTTTATTTAGTGCGCCTTTGTCTTTCTTCTGGGTCTTTTTTTCCCCAAAATTCAAACATGTTGCAGTCCAGTTTGATATATTCCATTGTGTTGGATCTTCCAACAGCATTGGCGGTATTGCCCCATTTAGGTAGAAGTCCAGTGAATGCAAGTTGTACAAAACTAGCAGTGATCAAAAGCGCTATGGCCAGATGATAAGTAACGCAGTGTGTGACACTGTTTTCGAAAGGGTTAAAAGAATTTATTATCTCTTCTTTTTTGAGTAAGTGTTGAGTCCCTGCGGAGCTGGATAAGGTGCAGTCAAAGGGTCAGAGTTAATCCTAATTAGTCTGTGTTGTTAGATTACCTGGGTGGGTGGAAATAGATTGTTATCATCACAAAATGACAGCCTTAGTGTTCTCTGAAGATGGTAGAGGTAATGTAATTGGGAAATGTTAATTAGGGATGTAGAAGTTTGACAGGAAAATAAGATCCCTTGAGCAACTATATAGAAAATAAAGGGTTAAAGAATATATGCTTAGGCACACAAACAGGAAAAGCGTTAAAGGAGAATCAAGAATAATCAAATACCTAGTAACTGCCTGTGCTGGTATTTTTATACAAAACCTGCACCTTTATTCATGTGGACTACGTTTTCAATGCAAACAGCATCTATTCACACAGTACAGAAGCTAAGTAGATGTGCTGATAAAATGATTTGGCATTATGTTGGCATTTGGGTGGTTGTAGTTAGGCTTCAAAATTTACTGTCAAAAAGAGGTAGTTCATACTTAACACTCTTTTTTTCCATGTGTTTGATACAGATCAACAATGACTTGGTCCGCATTTGCAAATTCATCTTTGCAATTGGAAAGTCTAGAAAAAAATCTCCTACCAAAACGGAATAAAAGAATAAACAGCAAAAATCCATTCAAAGAATAGGAAATCTGAAATGGCCCAGATATTCCTTTACACTTTCCGCAGTTGCATATGGCATCTTGTTGCTAACCATTTAATTTCACAGTCTGTTCAGTACATTTTGAAAAGGTGGGAAACATCTACTGTTCCTAGACTTGGGATTTGTCAATAGTTTAAAGAGAGAGAGGAAAAAAGAAAAAAGTTAAGTGATCACTTAATATAGTAATGGATTAAATTCAGCTAAGGCAGTTTACCTAAGTGTTTTTAAACAAGCAGCTTCACACAACTGGAACCAGCAGGTTATAGTATTTCCTAAAGCATTTAGTTATCTCTTTAGTACCGATCTGTGGCACTACTCTTACATAGTAGATTACTTTAGCACATAATGTTAATAGAGAAGTGATTGCATCCAGCAATTCATTAATGTCTAGCTCATCGTACAGTGCTTTTAATGAAACATGTTTGCAGACTGAAATCAGTCTATTTCTGTCTGCAAACTGAACATGACTGTGTAGTTTTTAAAAGTCTGCTTAAGATTAGGCCCTGATAGGAGCAAGGTGCATCATAATAATAATCATTACAGAAATCTTTTGATTCGTGTATCCCAGGTTACGCTACTGTAGTCTCCATTGGTCTTGGCCAAGTACAACCGTTGGTGGTGGCCTAAGTCGGTTTTGATTCCTCATGCAGCTCCCTAGTAAGGCATTTTATATTGTATGCTGAGTTACGGCCCAAGCAGATCCCAAGTACTTCCACTTCATAAAACCCAAGGCAGGACTAATAACAAAGCTGTTCGATGCTCCAAGAGCTTCCAGTCTAGCTTAGAAAAAGATGCCAGCAGAAGAATTATAGCAGCTACTGAGAAGCTTTAAATTCTTAGCTGAAGACACAATTTCTCTTCAAGGGGCTCTTGAAACCTCTCAAACATACTTCTACTATTCCCGATGAATCAAATCAGGAGCACTTAGCTCCTACCTGTCTTACTGCCATCTAGCACTTAGCACTAGATAGCAATGGGCCATCTACAAAGTGTTCTGTGCTAGGCACATACTTGTTTTCAATACCCTCTGGTCTCAAAAGACTGTACACCATGGACCTCCTGTCCGGCATGTTTCTGTTCCGGTTTGAGGTAAAACCGGATCAATTTTGTGTTCTGTAACTTTGCATTTTAGTTAGGCCTTTTCTAACTCTCTGAAATTAACGGCATATTGTGGAGAAAACTGTTCCTTCTCAGAGTGATAAGACCAATGTTTGTGCTACATGCCAGGGAATGGTATGCAGAGAGGCCCTTGCTTATACTTATTGCTATAACAACCAANCTTCTCTTTTATTTTAATATTATTTTTCATTAAAGTAGTTTAGTTAATTCTAAACTTTTCAGTCTCCTTATCTCTTCCTCTCCTCTTTCGAGGGGGGGGGGGAAGGGCCATCTGTTGGTTCGGTTGCGGTGATTTCGGCTGAAACCACGACAGTTTCCAAGGCATAGATTTAACATCCTTTCACTGAAACTTCTTCCTGATGAAATCCTTGAGGTTTTCTAGTTGTTGTTGATCTCAGTGTCATATGATTGCCTGGTTATGTACATGGACGCTTATGTGTACCACAATGGAGTTTTAGAACAGTGTCATTTGAAACAAGAGCAATAGTGATTATCCGTTTTCAAGATAATACTGAAAAAAAGAGGGTATTCAGTTGTTACATATCAGAAGACAGGAAAAAAGCTTTGTAAAAGATGTGTTTCTCCCCTCTTTGCACTCAACCAGTGTTAGCACGTACCCAGTTTTGCTAGCCTGGGAAAATCCTCACTGAAAGCTACCGCACAAACGCATGAGGGCGTAAGAACACCAAAAGGCTTCCCCATCGATTAAAAAACCTTCATTGCTGTAAGATCTTACAACATACTGCAAGATCTGGCTGTGTGTTTTACCTTTCGGTTGTTTTTTGTTGTTTTTTTTTTCCTATTACCTCCTTTACACATTACCTCCACTGCCTATGCTGCCACTGCATATGTCTATGACCCTCCAAGTACAATCCCTGTGGGGATGGAACCCAACAAACCAAACATCCCCAACTCCCTCTGTTCCCTCAGACAATGCTAAATCATGGAATGGTCCGGTATCAAAGTACCCTGGTAGCAGCAGCTGTCCTTCTATTCAAGTATTCGTGGCCTGCTTTGTATACCTTGCCTAAAGTGTAGTGCTGCAGTGCCCAGATGAAGGATTTTTTGCTATGTCCCATCATTTCCTTGCAAATTTAAGTGAATTTTGTAGTATCTCTTAATATACCATTTCTTGGAGTTGCCAGAATATGTTTATTAATATAAACATAATTTTTGGTCTAGGAAATTAATGACAATTATCACGTAAAGAGGTAATCTGTAACAGAGCAATCCCACAATAACAAAACCAAAATGTTAGATGAATATAATTTCTTAAAATAGCACATGTACAAACACAGTTAAAGAGCACAACATTAAAAAGCTAAAGCTTCAAGAACAATTTTATAGTAGGCAACCAAAATTCAACAGACAGGCACATTATTTCACAGACATGTTTCCTAAAGGTAGCTTCTTAGATGTTTTCCCAGGAAGGGACTGATCTATTGTTAAGCACTGTAAATCTTGAATAATCTTTTGGATTGCCTCATACATCAACCTGCAATGGATCAAATGAGAAAACCTGCGACTAAGCCATGATCAAGACTCTGAGGGTATGCATCTGGAAATTCATCAGAAGTATAACAGTACAAGTGTGCAACTAAGAGTTTGATAAGCAAGGTTTGCTGGAAGCAATGCAGTAATTCAGACAGTTCAGTTAGATGGAGCAAAAAAAAGTTAGAGCTCTTGGTCACAAAACCCTTCCTGTCTGGCACTGATGAGGCAGACAGGTACCATGTGATGAAGAGCCCACATGCCAGAAAAGCTTGCCCATTTTTTCATGTTTTCCATTCTATTAGTCTAATGAAGAATGTAACTTTGAACATGGACATCTTGGCTTCATCTTAATTCTAAACCAAAGTGTAACATTTACAGTAGTAAGAAATAACATCCCCATTTTGAGCTGAACTTCTTAGATCTGCTCGAATAGTCACCACAGTAATATTAAAGCTACTTCATAAAACTTGACTTTACATTTTTACAGTTTAAAACAGAATATTTCAGATGTAAGGGACCTATAATGATCATCTAGTCAACTGCCTGACCACTCAGGGCTGTCCAGAAGTTAACACAAATTAAAGGCATTTGTCCAAATGCCTGTTAAACACTGACAGGCTGGGGACATCAAACCACCTCTTTAAGAAGCCTGTTCCAGTTTCCGCTGCTCAATCTGTTCTCCATACCTAAATTTCTCTCCCACTCTTCAGGATGACTTTTTTTTTTTCGTTTTACATCATCTAATGTTTTACAACATAGAGTAAGACACTTGCTATCAATTGATGTAATATTCCTGTCATTTAAGTCAAAAGTCATGTAAAAGCTTTTGTAGAAGGTCATGCCATTTTACAAGCTAAAAGATATTCACTTATCAGTGAAGCATGACAGCTATACGGCAGTTAAAGAGTCTACCCCTCAAAAAGTCACCTAATTCTAGGTTAAAAACAGTAAGAGCCATAAAACAGCTAGGTTTCAAAAAGGAAGTGGAAAAAAAGATGATGAAAAATTAGGTACAAGCCACTCTCTTACCAGGATATTTGACAAGGGTTAATATTAACCAGTATTAACAAAAAAGGTTGGTTGTGAAAAGCACGGTTGAACTTAACAGTTCTCAGGGCCCCTTGTCTGCTAACAAAAAAACCCACAGTCAAGAAACAGACTCATGGCACTTAAACACAGAAACATGGTTGGGGTAGGCGTCGGAGTTGACGGTCACCGAATCACAGCCATCTCCTACATTTCCAATATAGATGACCTTTAAATACTGAGATGGTTTGACGTCCTGGTGATTTATTTTGATCTAAGCTATGTTAGAAGTACTTCTTGCAAAGATCCTGTGCACTACAGACTTCAGAAAAGCAGTCAAATGACAAACAGTGAAAAAAGTTTTATTTGCTCTGTATCTTGCAACAAATCAAGTGTAATTCATCCCCAATTATAGTCTGTCACAAAATATGAACAAAAGTATCTTTTTTTTTTTTTTTTTTCAGCATACATTGTGTCTCCCAATTGCTAAGGAAAACAAACAATTATAGCAGATTAAGAACAAACCTACAGCATTCCTTTACTTTAGCCGGTTCTGATACAGAGGCATACTTTTTTATTTGAGAGTCAACTCCAAGAGACTTAGCTAATTGCACAGCACTTGTATCATCACTGATTAGCGTCCCAAGAGCGACAAGCAGTCTAAAAACGGCTTCAAGATCTTGAACGACTTCCATAACTGTGCTGATTACTGACAAACATTGAGCTTTGCCCTCAATGTTGTTGACTTTATGTAAACATACAGCGTAGTTCAGCGTCAGCGTGGCAAGTGCAATGTGGATGTTCTTATTAGTGCCTGATTTCATTTCTATTGCTTGAGTCATGATTTCACCCCTCTGTTCCATCATGAGCTTCTGGCCTGCCTGGCTGACAAAACAATTGCAAAGAGCTCTAAGTGCCAACAGCTGGTTTGCTTGCTTCCCTTTAGGGTTCAGAAACTTAAGGAGAAGGACGATAAATTGTACGTGATCCTTTTCACTGCAGAAGTTCTCATTCACAGTGGGATGCCTGACAGACAATCTAAGAATGTCTAGGGCTGGAAAGACAATATCTAAGAAACAAAACAAAACAAAAAATTTTCTATTAATATTGCATTATGTGCAAATGTACTGGTGAGTTTCTTTCAGATACAGACACTCTCAAACCCCTTGCTTTGGGAACAGACAGTAACAAGTTCATGCAGAAAGAGATCCAGGTAAAGTACAAGTTGTTTGAAATTCATAAACACAAGTATTGACAAACCCATTCTAGTAACACTTCAATCATAAAAAACATGCTCCTTAATTTTGGATAAACACAGTGCTTTGCAAAAAAATCTTAAAATCTTTCCTAAAAGCTCCAACTGATAACAGTGAAGACAAGCAGAAAATATGGTAACTAATCCAAAAAGGTCTCTGAAAGCTTCTCAGTGACTGAACACCCCTACAAGTTCCCTTTGTCCTCATTCCATATCTTACAATGTACATAGGTACAAAACTGCTTACAGATAGAAAAATGAGGAAAAAAAATTTAGACTACCTTCAACTATCAGACCTAATTTGCAAAGAACAACAGGAAAAAAAAGGATGTCCTCAACTGATCAGCTGGAAATCATTTTAAGGAAACCAAACTGAAGAGTTTGTTTAGTAGTTCCCCACCATGTTCCCAAATTTCAAATATACCTGGCTCCTTAAGTCTACTATCAGTTACCCACGTTTATAACCAAACCAGAGTTGAACTTGGTTAGCTACTTATTGAGCAGTTTGGCCTGCAGATATGCTGAATCTTGAGAATTAATGCCTTGTACAACATAAAGAATCTGAAAGGTATGATGACATCAGCTATCGCCAGCTCCCAGCTGTACCAAACATAGTTTAAGTTATGTTATATAATGAATATGAATTTTTAACACCAAAATATTCTTCCTGTTAATAAATCTTTAACTGCAATTTCAAGAAAGCAGTTCATTTTAGCTGCATGTTTAGACATTTGTATATGCAATGTATCCATTTTTCCCAGAATGTGCAGTAACAACCAAAATAGCCTTTCCAATCCATCAGTGCTCATGACAATATACTATCAATTGAAATGTTATCACTTCTACTTGTGTTCATTCAGAATGTTATTCCACTAATGCAGTTCTGACCACATAACTTAGATTCAGTAACTTATTTACTACCATATTAAGCAGAAGCTACTTTGGGGATTTTTTAATAATTTATCGCCATAATTCCGTCCCTCATCTGATAACAACTTAGGTCTCCAACCTCACACTTCTTTGCTCTATCTCCAAACAAGCCTCACACTTCTTTCTTGAGGATGCTCCTGCTAATGAAATAACCATGACTGATGTTCATATCAGGTTTCTCCTTCGTGTTCACTGTTGTGCCAAAAACAAAACTTGAAGACCAATTACCAGTTGTGCAATTAATATCACAGCCCCTGCTACTGATTGGAGCCATTAGCATATGTTTATCTAGTTTCTACTTGGGTTATAAACTGCTTGGCACATACTCTATGTAAGAGCCAGCTTAAGACAACTTTTGGTTCATGGTGAAGTATTGGTATATAATGATACAAAAAATAATTGTGATTGTCTACCTTCAGGCCAGTTAATGGCTCTCCATAAAGTCTGAAGTTGCTGTGCTGTAGGTGTTTCTGTGGAGTTGTTGCATGTTGTAGACAATAACTTTTCTAGGATTATCAAGTCATCTTCTGTAAGCTTATGTTCTTCAGTTGCACTGCCATTGAGTTCCTTTAATTTGCCTGTAAGACAACAGAAGAGGCATGGCTTACTGACAGCAGAACTTCACAAATCCAGATTTTGAATGAAATACTACAATAGCACTTTATAACCAAGTTACAACTACTGTAGTTGTTTTAGGAGGGATTTAGATTTTTAAACACTACTTTTTCCAGTTTTATCATTTTCTAATTTTAAGGTTTTAATCATCACATGCTTGCTACTGTTAAGCTCCCTCTAATACTGTAACACAAAGATTCAGAATTCACATCTTAGCCTACACACAGGCAAAAATGCAGAAAACAAGACCATTATTTTTCGTAACTGAAATGTGATTCCTTTTTTGCTCTTTTCTATTATTAAGTAGTAGAAACAAAAAAGAAACTGTATGTTCTTAGTGTGATCAGTTTTTATATTTTCACTTAAGTGCCATAAGAAAAATATGATTGTACCACATCCTATATTCAAATTTCAATATAATTTTAAAAATCAAAGTATTGGAAAAATTATTGTAATGTACAGAATTTTGCTTAAAATAGGTCTAGCCTTAAGCACCTGCCAATCATTGTTCTTCCAGAATTGATGAAGGTCATGTCAATAAATATACAAGCAGGCAGCATTACATTAGTAATGACTCTTACAGTATGCATAAAAATCAACTGCAGGCTTCCTATTAAAAACCCGATATAGCTATTAAATCTATCCCAGTCCAGCCATAATATTAAAAAGAGTATTTAACCATGTGCTGTAACAAAACCGCAGGAAACTCAATGAACCTAGGTTTCAGATTCTAAGCTTAAAAAACCCAAACAACCCACTAAGTCTGTCGCTACTATGTTTAACCTTCAAGAATATTGGACAAAATAAACTGCTACAGTATGCTTTTAAGAGTAAGTAAAAGTCTCTGCTTTGCTATAACATAGCAGAATGAAAATCAGCAAAATCAGCCAGCCTTGCTGTTCTCCCTCTTAAGAAGTTTTGAACAAAATTTTAGTGTAAAGTCTGTGCAAAACTAAGAGGAGGCTAAATCTATTTACTACCAACAACTTCCAGAAAAAAAAAAAATCCAGTTTGTGAATCCCGTATCTTCTCCCTGAACAAACAAATACCAGAATGCAAAAAAATTCCTGCAGACAGAAGGCCCCAGAAGCTTGAGAAGTGGACCTATGTGAACCTCATTAATTTCATCAAGGCCAAGGGTCCTCCACCTGGGCTGGGACAATCCCCAGTATCAGTAATGGGCAACGAATGAACTGACAGCCATCCTGCAGAGGAGGACTTGGGGATACTGGTGGATTACAAATTGGACATGAGCCAGCAATGTGCACTTTCAGCCAAAAAATTCAACCATATACCAGGCTGTATGAAAAATAAAAAAATATATGTGGCCAGCAGGTCAAGGGAAGTGATTCTCCACTCTTGCGAGACCTCGCCTGGAGTACTGTGTCCAGCTCCAGGGTCCCCAGCACAAGCAAGACATTAGAGCAGGTCCAGAGAAGGACCACAAAAATCAGAGGACTGGTATGCGTCTCCTATGAGGAAAGGCTGAGAGAGTTGGGGTTGTTCAGCCTGGAGAAGAGAAGGCTCTGGAGCGACCTTATTGCAGCCTTGCAGTATCTAAAAGGGGCTTATACGAAAGACAGAGGGACACTTTTTATCAGGGTCTGTAGTGGCAGGACTGGACAGGAAGGAATAATGGTTTTAAACCAAAGAGACACTGGAACAGGTTGCCTGGAGAAGCTGTGGATGCTCTCTCCTTAGAAGTGTTTGAGATCAGGTCGGATGCATCTTTCAGCAAGCTGACCTAGTGAAAGATGTTGCTGTCTACAGCAAGGGGCTTGGACTAGATTATGTTTAAAGGTCCTTTCCAACCCAGACCATTCTATGATTCCATGACTGTAAGGCCAGGAGCTTGCCCTCTTCAATAAGTTGGATAAATGTGAAAGTACACTTTTCCCAAAAAGCAGAATCTCTTAAGTTTCCTTATCAGACTATCTGGATAACTACAACACTTTCAAGCTCTGTATACAAAGGGGAGAGAAGGAAGCAAGAGAGTTTTAATTTGGGGATGTTCAAGGCAGGTACATTGTGAATACAAACTAATTTTACAAAACCCTTAGATGTACTAATATATGTTCAGAAACATAAACTGGTGACAAATGGGGTAGAGATTTTGTGGAACATTTACAGAAAAAATAGAGGAAGGGATAGTATAATAGGAATGAAGCCTGAGAAGAGAGGGAAAAACAAGCCAATAATATAGTTTACAAAAAAAAATGTACAATTAGTAAATATTGCACACTGTTTTCTTTTTTCTGTTATGCAGAGTTCTGCTTAAATACAGAAGTCATCATTGCAGCCTATGAAACAGCAGAGTGCCTTACTTTAGCACTTCATAGATTACATTGTATGGTTATCTGGCAAACTAAAACTTTCATAAGCAAAATCAGAAAGGAACTGCACATGACCTGCATACCTAGCACCTAGGGGGGGGAAAAAAAAAAGTACAGTATTTAAATGTACCAGCTCGATAAAAAAGATGCCAAACAACAGCAGATATAAGCTGAGGGAAAAGGAAAAGGGTATCCTATATTAGAGTTTTTGTGAAATTTACTCATACTCTTAAGCCTTCAAATACATGCACCATTAAAATGATGAATGCAATTTTAAAAGGTCAAAACCAAGAAACAGTAGGAAAGCTATGGGAAATCAGCTTTTTGAAAAGATCAAAAGTGAAGTTACTTCAAACAGATGAAAAATAAAAACATCCTTGAAATTAAACTTACCAAGTATCTGTGTAGGATTGGCCTGGTCAAATGTGACAGCATCCATCTTCGGAAAATAAATATTTTCAACTTTAGCTGCAGCTGATTGGTAGGCACCCATTCCTACATAAAGGAAATACAAGAAGTTCAACAGTGTACCGAAGTGTCTGACATAGAACAATATCCAACCAGTAAGTCTCTCCTGCTGGACATTAGTCAGAAAAATAGTTTTAAAAATAAATGATTACTTATGCAAATAGCTGTCATTCCTTGCATTATTTTTACATTCAAAGGTTAACGCTTAAAGCAATGCCTTCATAAACTGTTCTCCTTTCATGTAAAAATTTACTATACAAGTGTCTATTATTAACAGGGGTTTCTGAATTATATGAACTAAATGCACAGTCATTCATAGGAATTTGTATTGCACTTAAAGCATGAAAATGGCAAGGGTCATTTTACAGCAAAGATCCCTCCTGTCCCTGAAATCTTATCTTTGGATTATTTTCATAATGAATAGGCAAAGTTTTTATATATTGAAAGATTTGCAGATATGACCAAGTTATGTCACATGCAATAGTAGCCCAAAACCTCTTCAGAATGAGAGTAATAAAAAGCTTTAATCATTACTTGTAATAATTTCCTACAATCTTAGGTGAATTGGTGGCTGATATTGTATAATTTCCATTAACTAGATATACCAATTTCTTTGATCAACAACATAACTAGTTGAAAACCAAAATTTCTCTTTGTAAACAGATTATTATCATATATATATATTTTAAAACTTCCGTGCATGACTCCTGTGTGTAAAGAAAGGCTCTGTTATCCCTATTTTCTGAATAATTTTGAGAGTCTAAGCAGCTTCAATCTGCTAATTGTTTTTAATTAAGTATAAGTTTGCAACAATAAAAATCCACGTCAAAGAAAAAATTGAAGCAAAAGCTCAAGGATGCTTTTCATTGGCAGGCATCATCTCTTACCTGTATAAGGATCAACCCCACCCACTGAAGCGACTGCATTTGATGCTGAACCAGGAACATAGCGGCCAGCACCTGAACAGAGACATTAGGTTTTTTAAACACCACCACCGATAAAGAGGTAACATATATTTGTATTTAGTTACCAGTTTTCAAACATGACTATTAAAGGTGTTATTTTGCACTACAGGAATTAAAGAGAACTTCCTGAAATTTAGGGATTAAATCTATGCCTGTGTACGAGGTTGGTGCTGGGGGTGATGATGGCATTCACAGGCTCAGTGACCCATAGCTGGGAGGCACTCTGGCACGGTCTCTGGCACCCACTGGTGCAAAGGCCACCAGCACAGTAGATACCTTATGCCCAAGAAGCTACAGGGGGATGGCACTGCTGCCCAGGCTTGGCCTCTCACTGTACCTGGGGCGAGCAGCGGCCTCTCCTGTGGGAGATGTACTCTGTTTGTGGCACTGAGTCCTCACATGAAGGAACTGCAGGGTCTTTGCATGTGCAGAGACCACAGCCTGGGGAGCCACACGAAGCAAGGGAGGAGAGACAGATGGAGACCACAGTAGAATAGGAACAAAGAATGGGGAAGACTGTAGGCTACAGCTTTTGGCAATAGCGCATAACCTTCTGCTCCACCTGTAGATCTGCAAATGCAGAACAAGCACACTGCCCTGGCACTGGTGAGGCCACACAACAGGGGATGGATGCATCAGACCAGCTGAGATGGCATCTCATGGCTGAAAAAAGGGGAAAGGCAAGTAGCAGTGATGGGAGGCTTCCTCCTGCAAGGTATGGAGGCATGACCTGGTATCTTGGGAGGTTTGTGTCTGCTGGAGGCCAGGATGTTGCAGAGAGGCTTGCAAAGCTTGCCTGGCCTTCAGATTGTTACCCTGGTATTCTTCCACATCAAGTGGAAGTCGGCTCATCAAGTGGGTCAGCAACTCGCTGCTTTTGCAGGCAGGACTTCAGCATCTGTCTGACAAAGCAGGGCTGAATTGTCTTTGCAAACTAGCTTGTTAAACTACTGAGTAGGACTTCAAGCTAGCTAGGAGAGCAGGGAGAGTTAGAATCTAAAATTTAGGGTGGAAGGTACCAATAAAGGTAATGTAATAAGAAAAGGAATAATAAGGGGAAAAAAGAAAACTACTCTATGAATATACCGATTGCTGTGTTGGCCGTGCATCTGAGAGTTTGACAAAACATAAGGCTTAAGACCTACTGCTCTGCTGTAGAGAACAGTGACAGGAGGCAGATGAGACAGCAGAAGGCTCTCCTAAGCAGGTCTGGACATGCTTTGACAGTGGTGGAGTCCACCTTATCAGTCTGTACCACACTTCTGGCCCAAATGGAGAACTGCAAAAACCACTGCTGAACACTGAATGCAACTGAACATGATTAAAATATGCATCTTAAATGCTAACAAGACAGATTATGAATTTACCATTACCTGTAAATGGATCTGCTGCAGGTATTGTACTTGATCCAGATGAAGAGCCTGGAACATAACGTCCAGCACCTGGTGAAACAGTAAGAAAAGCAATGACCACTATACAGAGCTTGATGTTATTGTAATGTCAATACTTCTCAGACAGAAGCACTCAAAAATAAAGCCAAACATCAAATATGTCTTTTTGTTAATTTTTTATGAAAAGAAATCTGATCCTATCCACACAAGAGTCCTTTGATGCTGAACAAATTCTTCCTAATTATTTGAGAGTCAGGAATTTGTTTTCTGGGGCATACATAGTACACATTTGGATGCAGCCAAATCAAAGGTATGTACTTAAGTGAGATGACTGCAGCTCCATAAGATACATCTGAACCCAATTAGCCTCTGGTCGCATTTCTAGTTCATTGAAAGAAAATAATTTAGCTCAATGATTTTATGACATTTTATTCCTACCTTCATCTTTGTGAAACTAGTGGAAATAAGACTTCTTTCTTTTGTAAATGTGATAAACAGGATGTAATTGATCAAAATGGTTCAGCTTATGAGTAACCAACTCGTTCCATATCCTCCCTGAAAAAGTGTCATTTATGTATTTCACTCAGTTTCAATTCGTTCTCTAAGTAAATTTTTGTATTTCATTGATTGCCTTAACAGCACCTGGCCACCTCTTCAACAAATACGAAGAGTGGCGTTTTCTTCCACAGGAAAAAAAAATAAAATACTACACTGAAAAATACAACTGGCTTGATTGAAGTTTTGTTGAAGATTTGTTCTTACAAATACTTCACAAGTTTGTCAACTTTTCATATTTGTTTTGTCAGATCTATCTGCACCTTGCCCTCAAACATTTAAGGACATGAAAGCCCTGTAGAAGTGCACGAGCTACAACAGTGAAATCTGCCTGAGCAGGTAAGTGAGGTGGATTGAAAACTGTCTGAACAACCAGACCCAGAGAGTGGTGATCAGTGGCACAACACCTGTTTGGAGGCCAAACATACCCCGAGGGTCAGTACTGTGTCTGGTCCTGTTCAACATCCTCATTAACGATCTGGAAGATGGGTCAGAGTGCACCCTCAGCAAGTCTGCTGATAACACAAAACCAGGAGGAGACCTGATGTCATAATTTAAGTTTATAATTTTTACCTGTAAATGGATCTGAATATTGAGCACTTGTACTCAGCAGAGTTTGCCCTTTAGTGTTGTCCATAATAAACTTGGCCACCTGATCCAGAAACATAGGATTTAGATCATTCTTTTGCAGGAAGTTGTATGCCGTCAACCAAGGATCATCAGTGATGTTATATGGCAGTTTGTAGGAAGGCCCACTTTCATTTACATCAATAGTGAAAACATAGTCGTACTCCTTTAAGCAGATTAAAAACAAAAACAAAATAGAAGTTTGTCAACACTTTTTACATAAGGATGTATCAAATGTAGACTAATAATGGCACAGGGCTAAGCCTAAGAACTTTAATGCTGCTACTTGGAGATTTTATCAATAACACTCTCCTCCACAGGCTGCAAGTAAAAAATACATAAACCATACCCTGTGTTTCCAGAATTCTCTGTCTCAAGAAGAGCAGGCTAGAACAACCTATTATGATAATGTGTGTGCAGATGCATTACAAAAACAGGTGTGTCAGACAACTCTCATGGACAGCTCTGGCTGCCTGCAAAGCTCTAGGGCACTCAGATGCCTCGAGAAACTTCAGTCTTAAAAGCACGCTTCAAATATTGAACCACAAAAAATTCCTAAGGTTTTTTAAAATCATGTGAGAGAGAAAATTAGTATCTCAAAGGCATTCTTTCTGTGGTGGCACTAGACAGAGACTTTTCTGCATGTATTTCAGTAAGAGAAACATTTTTCAGCTTATCTGTCTATACATTCAAAAGCTGCTATAGAAAAGAAGCAGAGAAAGCCTGATACCTAATATTTTAGGTAAACCTCACATTATAAATTGTATAGTTCACATCCTTTGGAAAGAAAGTTAAAACTAAGTTCTCAAGGTATTAGCAATAAATATTAGAGAACTTGGTAATTTCTTTACTAATAGTTTACTTCTTTACAAAATAGTTTGTCTTCATTGGCTTGCTCATTTTACAAAATGTGTTTCAAAAGTAATAAAGCAAGTAGTACTTACTTATACTTCTGCGTTTAAATAGATCAAGACAAAAAAGTAAAATCAAAAACCTTTTTTCTAAATTACATTTTATCTGAGCAAAGATTGCAATAAATTTCTAATGAGAAATTAAGCATTTTACTTAGAGAGCAATAAAACCGATTGAAGTTTGCATATACCTTTCCTTCAAATAAAACTTTTCCAGATGTTTGTTGTGTGGCTCCAGAAGAACCAACAACATCACCAATCTTTATCCATCTTCCTTCACTAACACTCCACTGATATGCTTCTACTTTCCCATTGTCTTTAATAAGACGTGTCTGTCCATCTCTTGTTCCTGTGGACAGGAATGTTTAAGAGTTTGAACAAATTCAAGAACACAATTTACTTTAAAAGAGAAAAAAAGTCTTCAAATACAGCTCACATTTAAAGATGAAAAGATAGTTCACCAACATTTAAAGTCACAGCACAGGAAATAACTAGATAATAGATGTCACAACAAGAATAGCAGAAATCTCGACATCAGCATTTCACAATTACAGTAATGGTAACTGCCACCAGACTAAGTTGCAAAAGCAATCCTTAAGTCAAGTATTTCAAAAGTTTACCATTTTCCCAGGGAGATGACAATCAAGAAAGGTGATATTCTCCCATGGTCTAACATGATGGGAAGCTTCATACGATTGTAATTTTTATGCCACTTGCTGATCAGAGCCAAGGGCTGAGGTCACTGGTTACTTCGCCTTGGGAAAAAGTATTTGTCTATTTAAGAGTAATCTTAACTACCACTGCTTCCACTGTATTCTTAGTAATCTCCCGAGTACCTCAAAGTGTAAAGTGAGTTAAGACAAACTTTTTCGAGCCAAAAACTAATGCAGACAGTTTGCATAAAAAATCCACATTCAGTAATCTTTTGGCAAATTACGTACCTGTCTCATATACTACTGGCACGAATGACATAACAGATCTAAAACATCTCGAACGCGCTACAGTATCCTGAATTCCACCTTCTTTTAAACTCTCATAAGAGAAATATCTTATACCATTTTAGTCTACAAAAAACCACCCCATATATTTAAACTAAAGCCTTGCCTTCAAAAGAATTAATGAAAGGATAGTAGAGCAAAATTAAGCTGTTTTCTTCAGTGACTCTACTGAAAGGGATCAAAGCTTTAATTTTGGAAACTATGGAAAGTTTCAGTAACCCAGAACTAACATTTGGAGGTATATCTAACCTGACAACAGTGCAATAACTTACCAGGATCCTTAAGATGTTCTCTTCCAGGAAGGTCATCAGCATTAATATCTCCTAAATCACCAGTTTTAGGGTCAATGGATGCTTGGGAAAGCTCATTTTCAAAAGCTTGAATCTCCTCAGCACTTGCTGTACGTTCCAAAGACTCTGTAAACACCCTTATAATTCCATCACTGAACGGAGGGAAAACAATAAAACAGAAATACTATTTTAAATGTCAAAATGATTACATACATTCTAGTGGTGACTTCTATGTCATAAGAAATGACCACTATTTCTAACAAGCCCTCCCAATTATTTTTATGAAAGCTTGCGCTTATGCTGAAAACACCCAGAGAAGGACTTAAGCAGGTAACCCGATCTGTAGTACGATTTTAAAATCAACATAGGACATGCCTATCAAAAGGGTTCTTTATACCGTACTTGTAAGTCCATTCTCATTCTATTCATGGTTTACCACATTCCCAAAGAACTCACTCCACCTCTGAAATTGACGTAACAAAAGAATGACTTTTTGGAATAAGTACAGCACATTTAAATTTAATCCACACACACATTTTGATGGATGTATTTTTAAATACAGGTGAAACTGATATCCAAAGTGAAGCTTGCAATTTCATTTAAAAATACACTGTGAATAAAACCTGAATACCTTGCACCAACTACAATGTCCCCATTGTCTAACACGCAGCAGCACCATACAGACTGAGCTGGAAGTCTGATAGTTTGAGCACATTCTCCTCGTTTCCAGATTCTAAGAGATCTATCCTCTCCAGTAGTTACAAAATCTGAAAAGAGAAAGTAATAAAAACTTTTAAAGTATATTTTTGGTGTACTGTGATACTAGATACTGTGACACTGCCATTCTGCAACTATCTAAAAATTAGAACAGTAAAAGAACTCTTCTACAAATTTAATACTCCTCTCACTTGCAAGAAAAGATTTAAAAGAAAGCTACTGCATAGTTGTCTTCTCAAAAAAAAAAAAAGTGAATAAATTGTGCACTAAGCAGCTAGACAGGGAATCAAATTACACTCAAGCCAAACAAAAGATTCCTTCCTCCTTTCAAAAGTTTAAACAAGGAACTTTGAAGACTTTTGTGACCATCACTGTTTTATCTTACACTATACATGCAAGGTAGGCCCGCTTTTTCAGGAAGCATGCAGAAGGCACTCTGATGTCTATAAACTCCTCAATGAGGAGTTTTAAGGCATAAGAGATTTACAGCATACACATCCACTATTATACATGCAATTTAGCTGTTGAATGAATGCACAAGTGTTCCACACACCACACAAAGGTCACTGACTTGGAATTTCTTCTGCAACTGTCTGCAAGTTAGTTCTGAACCTCTAAACTTCTAACTCTGAAAAAAAATGCAATTAAGCCCCACACATAGCATTCTTAACTTAAACTACTTGTAACGCACTTTGAAAACTTTCTGTAAGCCACGTGTTACCATTTTAGTACTTTGCAACAGTGCTGAAATACAGCTGGCAAGCTAGATGATAATTTTGCCTATCACTTTGCCAAAGTTTCACTTAAGCCTTACAATTAGGCCTAATCCAGGACCCTTCATCTCACCTACTACCAGAACAATTCTGCTGGAGGTGCGATTTGGAGTCAATCACAAGTTGTTTTTTTTAATTATTTACGCTAAGAAAACAAGTAAATTAAACTCTACCTGACTTTGTTAGTTGTGGCAGCTCCACAGAATGCCTACCTTGCTATTTCATTTTGGAACAATGTTCAGTAATAGTCACATAAATAATCCTACCTTTACATTGAGGGAAGACAGAGATGCTGTATATATAATTTGTATGTCCATAATACACCTGCAAACACTCGCCAGAGATCTGCCATCTTCGCACAGTAGCATCATTAGCACAGGAAAGGAATTCCATTTCACTGAGAATAGCTAAACCTCTCACACAGTCTTCATGTCCTTTATAAAAGAAACGAACAATTTTAATGCAGCTTTTCTTCCCTTCAGCAGCAGTATACCATTTCTATTTATTTCTATTTCACATATAAATCCTGACAACCAATCTTCATTATGGAAGCCATTTTAAAAAAAAAAACCAAACAAAAGCAATTCATTGCTCGTTATTCTCTAAAAACAATCTAATCCTTTTAAAGGTAATGTGATTTCTGTGCATGCAACTTGAGGGACTTTAAAAATCCTACCTAAAAATTGCACAATTTTTCTATGGTTTTAATTTTTTTTTTCTTTTTAAAAGAATGCATGCCCCTGATGAAATTACCAACTGCAGCAACATTTACCAGTGAATGTTCTTTCACATCTGCCTGCCTTCCACAGTTTAATGGTTTTGTCAGCTGAACCAGTCAACATTAATCCCTGTTCAGGCAGTATTTTCACTGCCCATATTGCAGCTGTGTGACCCTGCAAAAAAAGGCGACATTATTAGACTTGTCAGAATCAAATCAAGAGTACCTATTTTATATTCATATTGAGGAACTTCATACCTGTAATGTCATCATACATCTGTCATTCAACCAGACCTTGGCTGTTGTATCCCATGATCCACTTAATAATGTACCAAATTTCCCAGATGAAAGGCTGCAAACTGGAATTAATATTCAAATTAGCACTGACAAGTTTCCTGTATTGCCACCAATCTTATGCCAGCAATTTAAAGTGATTTATTTAAGATTTACTTAGTAGCACATTTAGTGTTGAGGAGCCTGGGGAAGAGTTAAGTTGAACTGTAGCTGCACTGCAACCTAGAAAGGTGCTGCTTAAAAATCTCTTCACTTTAGATGTCAAAATTTCACATCTTTTTGCCATTCATATTTATAAATTTCTCTTAGTATCAGATTTCTTCTCCTCAGACTAAAATATGTTGACAAGCAGGTTAAGTAACTAGTCAAGAAACAGAATTAATGCAAAGCTTTAGTTTTAAGATGATAGAGAAAGCCAAGACTTAATCAACGTGTATTATGTCCTCAAGAAGCAAGATTTTGAATAAAAAATACTTAACTCATCTTTTAGAAGGCAAAATACTAGTATCAAGAAATTGAGGTGACTTTTAAAGATTTAGCAAAAAGATAATCTGCAAATGCTCCAGTAAAAAGCAGGTACAAAACTGAAGACAAAGGGTGCTAATAAGATTTACTAGTAAGTTTACAAAAAGAACTAAGTCATAAACAGAGAGTACCCTGTGCATCTAATCATTTATAAAACAGAAACAGGGCCTGATGTTTCTTGCTTCTATGACTCCACAGTGAAAACCAGACAGTATTCTACCCATCACTTATAATGTCCTACTTTTTCCCCACTTTAAAAAATGTAGAATTACATTAATCATAAAATCTATTTTAGTGTTTTACATTACTGTAAAAATTGCTATAGGGAAACCTATAACTTGTCTGGAACATCTCATCCCCTTTTATATTGTTGGAGGGGGGATGTCACATATTATTTTAACTACTCATCCATCCTAGGCTTCTGATAAAGTACATAAGTTACTCCATGCCTCCTTACACAGTGACATTTTCTTTCTCTCAGAGAAAGCCAAGAGCTTTATAATACAAACATAAACTTTAGATGCTGTTTAGCAGTCCAGGGTATTTTCAAACTGGTCTCCACAATGATCCTTTAACAGTCAAAAAAACCCAACCAAACAACCGAAACCTCCAGAACTTGAAAAGTTTATTTTTGGTACCTTATAATTACATGATTAGACTATTTAAAGGTCTGTTAAATAGTCGATTAGCTCACTGTTGTGAGCTAATCTACTATTTTAACCCCAGCCAGCAGCTAGGACCACGCAGTCTGTCAAAAAGTTCTCTCCTTCTGCTAGAAGGGCAGAGAAAAAGAGGGAAAAAAGAAGGGGAAATGCAAAAAAACCCACAAACTTTGTGGGCTGAGATAAAGACAATTTAATAGAACAGTAACAGAAAATGAAAATAACAGTAATAATGACACAAGTCACTCTCACCACTAGGTGAATTGGTTACCTTCCCGAGCAGCGATTGCAAATACTCCATCCCCCCCAGCCAACCCCATTTTAACCCCACTCATCATGACATCTATGATACAGAATATCCCTTGGGCCATTCCATTGTTGTATCTATGGTTCTTATCAGCTTCTATGGGAAGATGAAAACGTCCTTGAAAAATATAAACATCACTTGGCAACAACTGAAACCAACAGGCATTATTGACATTCCTTTCTTAGGAACTCTGAAACACAGCAACCACCAGGGAAAAAAAAAATTAACTCTAGCCCAGTTGAAACCAGGACACACAGAACAGAAAACCTTAGTATGCTAATATGAAAATTTCTGAATCTTATTACATAGCTCAAGAAAAGGTATACAAAGTTGTTTTAGCATGTCACATGCTGCACTGACCTGACTGAAAAGAGATGAAATTTCTGTAATAAACTTTTAGTCTTTACTAATATTTAAAGCATCAATTAATATTAGATCCCCATCTAGGTAACAAAATGGGCAGTGAAAGTTTCTTTACTTAGGAAGCGGACTTTTTCTACTTCCATCAACTTTGGAATAAAGATTAAGCTCAATTCATGCAGAACGAAATGAACTGCTTCTTAAAAATCCAACTCTTGGCAAAAGGGTTATCATTCTGTAAATTGCCATGTGTTCACATATACAGTAAAAGCTCAAGCATTGATCAATGTAAACTTGGAAATCCTTGCAATGAACTGTCATTGAGATTATAAAATCCTATTTTGCAGAGGCCACAATTAAATAGTTTGCTACATTAAATACCAAAGAAATCAAAATTGAGTTTTATAACTTTAACTTAATTTCCCCTCTAACAAATCATGTTAAATTAAAGAAAAAGAAAAAAAAGACAGACTACATACCTGTGTTCTTATGACCCTTAAGGGTGTAAAGAGGAGCTGGGTTGTCAACTGTGAAAATGCAAATATTGTGATCATTGCCACCAGTTGCAATCAGCCCACGAGGATAGAGGTCACTTGGAGGTATGATGCACACACAAGATACAAAATTTGAGTGGCCACTCATACAGTGCATTTCAGTAAAACCCCTGTTAAGACTAAACATATATGATAATCAGTTGAGAGTCATGACAGAAACATTACTTATTTGAGGCACTGAATTACAATAGCTGTCTTACACTCCAACTCTCGGATTAATAACTCTGCTTGTATTGTGCTGAATAAATACTATGGATGATCTAGAAAGAATGAAAAACTTACCAGAAAAATTATATCCCAGCATTCCAACTCAGTAAGCGATATTTAAAGCTTTCCACTTATCTTTTGGTAATGGTAGGCCTGAAAGGACTTAGCTTTGGTTTTTCTTGCTCATTTATCTTGCTCATATGCCCAATTTGATGAGTAGTTACAGTTTGCCTTCATTAACTATTTTGTGGTCTCATACAAGACTCAAATACGTAGCTCAATATACCCTAAAATAACAGGGCACATAAATGAAGGAAGTTTACTGCCTGCCAAATTGATTCACTGGCCCTTAATTAGGAGTACTGTAGAGGTTTAACAGTTAAGTGGATTATATGGGATTCAAGCAGCACCCCTATTTCTTCATCATGATCCAGCCTCAATAGTGATAGCAGTAACTGGAAAAAGCTTGTTATCCCCACATAATAAATGTGTGGGCTGTGGTGGTGTTTGTTTGGTTTGGGTTTTTTTTTTTCCTTTTTCTGTTTGTTTCCCCCTCGCCCCAAAAAAACATAACGTATCGTATCACACTGTCATCCTTCACACTCTACTGCTTGGAAAGCTTGAAATACATAGGTAAATCATGATACTCTTCTAAATTCTAAAATGTCTTCTCTGCTGAAGGTACAAAGAAAAAATGAAGGTAACATATCTTTCCTGTAAAATTTAAATAACAAAAATAACATACAGCAATTTGCTTACACACTGAACCCTACCTACTGTAACACCAGCGTCTTCAAAGCAGAGAGACATAACCATTACCAACACTATAACACTGCATGTTACTCATGTACCCCCTCACACAGCCCTCAAAAATTACGTGTCAGACTCAGACCTTCTTTCCTGCAATAAATTTCTAAGCAATTTAACAAGTTCTCCCCTTGCGATGAGAGATTTAACAAGACACACCTAATGAGATTAGTCTTTCCCCCCTCAGTTGCAGTGGTAGAGAGATCAATTTAATCACACATGCGAGCGTTCAGGCAAATTTGCCAATTATCCAATTCACTGGAAGGCAGTGAAAAGATTCACAGTTCACAATTTGAAACTACAGGCAGATGAGGAGATAAGTCCTGTGGCTTTCTGCAGTACCCTACCTCTCCACCATCTCCTACGCACATTGCTTAGCACTACTTCTTCTGGTCTCAATGATATGCTGAAAAATTCACTGAGTTAATTCAACAAGACAAATGCAGTAGGAAACAACCCTGTATGACATGAATATCAGAGAAATGATGTTCGGTTTTTTGCTTATCCGATGTCTTAGTGTATTTAAACTTCCTGCATAGTTTTTGGTTCATATGCCATTTTATGTTCAAAGAATTCTGCTCAGTAAGGGGGAAAAAAAAAAAAAAAAAGAGTTTTTCAAAAATAGTCAAAGAGTATCGCCTTACTGTCAAAAACGCAGCATTATTACTTAGAGGGATCACTTTGGTACTGAACACCAAGAGGTGGAAACAACACTAACATCACCTGGAGGAAAGACCGCCAGATTTATAGACGTTATCAGCGTCTGCAAAGCGCGACAAAATGTCGACATAGAGTTAACCGTTTGAGCAAATACAGCCTTCCCCAGATGCAGGCCAGCAAGCGGACACGCCTTGGCCCTTCGCAAACTCTCCAGCCCGCCTCCAGCGAACCGACTCCCGCCGCCGCGCTCAGCCCGCCCCCTCCCCAGCCCCCGCCGATCCACCCGGCCGTCCCACGACAGGACACGACCGCGGGGGGAAACCCTCCCAGCCGACTGCAACCCGGACCGCCCGCCCAGCGACTGGCGGCTTTGCCGAGGAAGGCCGCGGCCCAGCGCTCACCCGTCAGGAGCCCAGAGCCGCGCAGTTCGGTCCCGGGAGACGGACACGAAACCGCCCGGGGGAAAGAGGCCGCGGGTAAGGCCCCGCACGTCCTGCCCATGCCCCACCAGGGAGCAACGAAGCCGGTACCCGCTGCCCTCGCCCGCCATGGCGGGAGGCCACCCAGAGAGGTGTCCTGACACAGCAACTATCCCCGCCGCCGCTGCCGCCGCCGCTGCCGCTACCGGAAACCGCCGAGCGCCGCGCCGGAAGAGCTCTCCCTCAGCACGCCGGCCAGGGGCCGGCGGCTAGACTACACCTCCCGGCAGGCACCGCGCCCCGGAGAGGGGCAGAGCTGCCTCTCCTTCGCCACGAGGCACGCTGGGAGTTGTAGTCGGTGCCTCGGCGGCCGGAACGAGATTTCTGACTCTCGCGATAGCCGGGCGCTGGCGGGGTTGGGCTGGGTGGTTGCCTCGATACCGGCTGCGTTGTGTGTGGAGGTTTTAATGGCTGGCGGTGAGAGGAAGGGGCTGCCACCGCCCGGGAAGTGGGGTTGGCGCACGTCTGTGGCTCCGTCGGGCTTTCCGGTTCTGTAGCTGGGCCCGCTGATGCTGTGGCTTCCGCACCTTCCCGGCTCCAGAGGCCCTCAGCCTCTCTGGGGGCGGGTGTTTATCGCCCCGGGGGAAGAGGGGTAGTTGCTGCCCGTTTGGGTCGGTGGTCGTCAGTAGCGCTGTTTCATATGGCCCGCCGAGCAACTGCTTGGTAGCTTCAGTGATCGAAGGGCCGTGTGTGTGTGGCTCTGCGGCTGAGGGGGAGCTCCCCAGGGGGCTGGTGAAAGCTGCCGGGGTTTATCAGGGGTAGCGCAATCTGGGCATGCATTGGTGACTGTTGATGCCTGAAGGGCTGTCCCCAGATAGCCCAAGTGGGTATTTATAACAGCTCTTCACTTCCAAGTTATTTCATGAGAGGCTTGAGTACTGTGGGCAGATGCTGAAACAATAAATGCCAAAAGAATTAGTGGGAGTTATCTGTATAACAGTATATACTGAGGACTGACTAAGCACTGAAGAGAGACTGCTGTCTCACCTTATGGATGGAGCTTCTGTGGTACTTTCTGGGCACCGTTTCCATCTTGTACCATGCTTTTCCAGTAGGGAAGTGTGTTACAGGTTTCTAAAGAAAACTCCTTTTAATAGGTGGAAAAATGAAGTTTAAATAACTGATCTCTGATAGTTTTAAAGAACTTGTGCAAATTACAGGACTATTTCTATCACTCTTTCCAGGGAGAAGTTCAAAAGGGAAGAGATATGGCCAGCAGTCACAGACCTCCGATATCTCGTCCTTCTTCAAGAGCAGGAATAGGGCTGACCGCAAGGCCTGCCTCTTCATCAAGGACTCTATCTGCAACCAGAATAGGAACAGGGGTATGTTAAATAATTTGAACATGAACTTTGATATATTTAGATTTTTATCCATTTTTGGGGGGTATTTTTTTTTTAAGTACTACATCTGGAGTGATAGTTTCTCAGGAAGGATTTTAAGATTTCAATTTTGTAGAGAGTTTTGTTGTCAAATTTTGACTGAAAGGGGTCAAGGAGGTCTTGCATCAAGAGTTCACCTGGGAGACCTTAATAGCATTAATGTTGCAGAGAGAGGGAACAATGAACAGCTGCTCAAAGGTAATCTCTTACCCTGCTGCAGCAGACATTTGATTGAAGCTTTGTTTACCTGAAGAGATGTCAATGCTAAAAGATTCTTGTAGGAGCAGTACAGAGACTAGCTTAGGTTTTTAATTGCTTTGGCAATTGCCTAAATGCATAATTCAGAGTTGGGAGGTTTGTGTTTTGTTGTTTTTTATAGATGCCTCCTAGTACATCAAGACCAGGTTCTCGTGGTGGTTCTTCAACTACTGCAGGAGTCCTGTCATCTCAGATTAAAGTTGCAGACCGTCCAGTGACTCAACAGGGATTAAGTGGAATGAAAACTGCAATGAAAGGTATTTTTGACTGAAAATAGCTATCAAGGTGCCTGCAAACATTTTTAAAGAATATGTAGGGTTTTAAAGGAAAACTTTGCATTGCTGTATAAATTGCAGGGTGAATAGCTATGATTAACAGGAATGGGAGAAAGGAAAGGAAGTTGAAAGCATGGCTCTTATTTTCTTTGCTCTTGACAGAGAAGACTTAGAGCTCTAAGACAGAGGCTTTTCTGTGCCTCAGCTGTATTTAAAAATCATTCAAAAGAATAGAATAGCATAAATTGTGTCTTTTTCCAGCACTGCGGAATAATTAAAATACTGTGCTGTATAGTAACTATTCATGTAGCTGAACAAGTAATTTTTATCTTCACAAGGGTCTAAAATGAGTTTCTGCCTTTGTTTGTTTCAGTGATGTAAAATCTATTTAAGAACACTGAGAAGGCAGTTCTCTGCCTGCAAATTCTGCAGATTGTTTTAATAATTTACAATTCATCAAAATTAGTTGTTTTCTGACAAAACATCATCTATTCTCCTTTGTTAGGTCCTCAGAGACAGATAATGGACAAAACATATTACCTGGGACTGCTGAGGTATGTCTTAAGAACACATTCAAATGGCAGAAGTTTTAATGTTCCATTCCCTTTCTGACATGAAGCTTGTTGTGCTTAACAATAAAGTGGGATAAGCAATGTTCACTTAAAATGAAATCTGTCCTGTTATAAGAGTTAAGGTCATTTTGCATATAGTTTGTAGGAGCAAAGGAATTGTATGCTTATGTCAAAGTACAAGTAGATTCCTTTGACATTTTGATATTAGGCTTGCTAAGTTAAATGCAATCCCACAGTGCTAGTAAAAGGAAAGTCACCGATTCTGAGCTTTTACCTGTAATGCTTGATAGGTCTGGTAGCTTCATTTGTAAGAAGTAGCATCACAAACTAAGCACTTTTTAGGGTACATTTCAGGTGGCTTACCGGAATTGACCTTTCCATTTGAGAATAATTGACATCTGTTTCACCAGTGGGGACAAAAAGCTAACTAAAGCATTTTATTTCGTATACAGGTTTTTTAACAACTACTTGTGACTTTATCTAATAGAACCACACTGGTTTTTTCCTCATTTACTGAGCTCTTCTTTGAAATACTGATTTGGAACTCTGTGCAGTGTGAGAAAGAGATAATGCCTGCACATCTCTTGTAGTAAAATACAATTTCGATCTATGTTTTAGTTGTGCATTCAAATGTTAATGATTCTTTTTATTTTTCTGCAGAAGCAAAACAAATGAACTCACAACAGAAATTAACAAGTTACAGGAAGATGTAGAAATGTACAAGCAAGAGAAATCTGTCTACTTGTCATATGAAAAAAGGTGACGTATTGCAGTTAACGTAGTGCTAACTTTCTCAGTCACAAGTCTAGTCTTGGGTATTTTGCATGCTTCAAGGAACTGTTAAATAATTCTTTTTTCATTATTTTGTTTTTACATATACAAACTTTCCCATATTAAGTTTGGCTTTTTGTTTTGTATTTAGGGCAGAGGCCTTGGCTGGTGAAATCAAAGAATTTCAAGGTCAGCTAGCAGACTACAACATGGTATGCAGCTGTCAGCTTTTGGTACTGAACGCTCTCTTTAGTCTTATTTACTTTGTACTGCCTTTGCTTTACCCCAGCATCTTTTTTTTAATTGACATTTCTCTATAAAAATGTACTGATTAATACTGCCTTTTAAATAAAAGTTTTTGGAAAGGAAAAAGGTGGAAACTAAGGAAAACAGGAAAAAAAAAAGAAAATGTGCTACACCGTAGGAGAAGCAGTTGCACATGGGTTTAAGAAATTACTGCTGCATAATATTTGTGGCTTTTGTACAGCTACATATAATGATGATTACTTCTGAAAACTGCCTGTAATCTATGAAGATACCAAAATCATGTTTCTTCCATTTGCAATACTAGAAAATTGCTGTGTTTTCTTGAGTGCTTTGTGAGTTGCTACCTATTTTCCTGATTTTCTTATTTGTAACTAAAAAAAGGAGAGCAATAACAGGTTGGAATTCTGTCTCTTTTCAGGTTGTGGATATACTTAACACCAATACGGATATAGCAGAAGTGATTCGAGATTACAATATGGTAAGACTTAGGATATTTGCTATGTTTGAACAGTGAAAAAGTGTGTGTTATGTTGTTGGTGCTTTGAACATATGACATATATAAAAAACATAGCAGTAATTTAAAAATTACCCATTTTTCCAGTTAAATTAACCATAATATTTTTTGTAGTGAAACAATTGCCTGAAGTTAACAGGCCCGTGATAGTTTTCTGTGTTTTAGACTTGAGAAAGCTGTTATCCCAACCCAAATTATGAGTCTTAAAATATATTCTTTATTTGACTTGGAAGCATAGAACACTAATCTTATGAAAGTCAAATTCACTAGACTGCACTGCCTTGTAAAGCTGCCTGGTTTTCTGGAAATTTGGTTCTCTTTTGTCTTCTGCCTTTAAAATTACTCCAGTATAATAAATATTAGATATGTCTCTGATATTGTCAACCACAAAATCAATTAATTTTGTTCTTCTTTAACTCCCCTTCTTCATTTTCTAACACAGGGGGTGCCTCTAAGTATTAAGGTGTCAGTGGCATTAAGCATGTTCTATTTCCTGTGATCACTTTGTCCATAAGAAAAAGAAACTAGTTTTAGAAAAGGTTATTTTGGTAGCTTGAAAAAACACCTGGGTATTTCTTGGTCAAAACAACTCTTTTTCCCCCCTGTATTTGATTGAAAACAAAGTCACAATGGCTATGCCATAAAGAAAAGAATAGTTTGCAAGTGTTACCTTTTCATTTTGTTTGTAGGCTTAAATGGAATTTTACTAAGTGTTCTGGGAGTAGAGCCCACAGTAAGTGAAGTGATTTGTTACAAACATGATGGTATTTCTTTTTTTAAACATAGAGATATCTTACTTCCTTTGGTTTCTCGTGGAAGACTGCAATTTCAGAAGGTCTTTCTTCAGCTTCAGTTGTGAAAAACCTGTGGAGCAGGGGTCTCTGCTGCTCCTTTCTCTACTGCATTTTGAGCAGTTTCTTGCTTATTTAAAGAAAACTTGGAATTTGTGTATAAAATTTGTATCTTTATTATTATATATTATGTTAAAATAAATCTTTTTGTTTTTAAGTTAAAGGTTCAGAATGACCGAGATGCTCAAAGCGTGGATAAAATTTTCACAGAAAGACAAGCGTGAGTACACGAAGTACTTGCTTCTTAAGTCCTTGCTTCTCTGAAGTTGTGAAAATCATAACTGAACTTGGCAAAATCGAGGTGTTATCTAATTCAGAAGTTCCTTAAAAATGTGACGCATACCACAACTGATACTTGAGCAATTTCAAGGTGGTACATTAGTGCCAGGCTTCAGCTGAAGTTCCCAGCTTCAAATTCTGCTCAGTAACTGTTGTGGGGATACTTACTGTGTCGCCCAGGAGCAGTTAGGTGTCAGTGGAGACTTGTGCTGTCAAGGCCCTGAGTTTTGAAGGTTGTGCTATGGAGTGGCAGAGTGGGAGGATAGCAAGCAGAAGTGGGAACTAGAACTGAGATTCCTGTCTGGTAAGGGTAAGGGAGGTGTGGAGGGGAAGACTGAGGACAGTGAGGTGCTTACAGTAAGAATTTGTAGGCCATGAGAATGACTTGTGTAGTGATAGGTTGAGAGGGTGCATTTCTGACATTTTAATTTAGGGACAGGAGGTGTGCAAGAGAAAAAGGTGTGACCCTGCTTGCTGCCAGTAAGAGTAATCTCAATGATGACATTTTATGTATAAATGAGCACTTTAAAAAAAAAAATAACCATTTAAAATTAAGTTACAATAAAAATAAGTTACTTTTAAATAGTACTGTGGTTTCAACAACTTAGAAATGTATCTGTTCTACCCTTAAATGCATTTTTAAGTGTTAAGAAAATATGATGAGAAAAAACTTGGTTCAGTAGCAAACTAGGGCATAAAGGCACTAGATATGCAGTAGTGATACTTTATCGTTTTACTGTATGTAGAAACATTTAAGGGAATGAAGCATTTGGTCTTTCTTGCTCTGCTAATTTGGGTGAGAAAAACCTAAATGCTCTGTTCTCTGATGGTGTTAGTTTTGCTTAATAGACTACTGAGCTGTGACACATTTGATTTGGTGTCCCTAGTCCCCGGTCTGGCAGCATCTTAGAGAAACTACTTTCCCTTTCTGGACTTCTTCAAGTAGAAAGCATTAGTGATTATGCAAGCATCGCAAGCTATTTTGTGAAGACTTGTTCATCTTAGGCAATGTACAGTAAACTCTCCCGCCCTGCCATGAATAACCAAATAGGTTTTTATAAAGGCGGATTATGAGTATTTTTTGCATGTTTTGAAATAATTGTTGTGACAGTATGCAGCATGCCTGCCACCACATTTTTCGGCTTCATGATTCATGCAGCAATACCTTGTTAAGGATTTGACGAGATGAAAGGAGATGGACTGCTTAGCTTCATTTTATATTGTACATAAGTAGTGTAATATGGAGGTACAAAAGTACTACAGTGTTGAAAAGTCAGTTCATCATCCGTTGTTTGAGACATTAACTCTCCTCAGTTACATAAGAATCTATGTATTTATCCTCAATAAATCCATCTTCCCCAGGCACAAATGCATGAATTTTCTCAAATATTACTATGGGCTCTTCATTGTCTGTACTCGATACTGTAGGAGAAGAACTCATGTCAGCTGAAAACTCCTGTTCAAACATCTCCGAGTTATTTTCTTCCAGACGACGGTGACTGTAGCTCATGACATAGCGATACCATGTTGGGCATTTTATAGCAGTGAAAATCAGGAGTGTAGTGCTTAGAACAAACCCTAGGACACCCCCTAGGAAGGTCCAACTTTTGCCAAGAAGTGGTAACTCTTGAAAACAAACAGGAAAAAAAAAGAAGAGTCATCTTCATGAGGAATACCAGCAAGAACTTTTAGTATAATTTTTTTTCATAGTTAAACTTGAGGACTTACAAAATAAGCAATGATAGAGGAATTACTGAGTGTCTCCAAAGCTTTAGTAGAATGTTATTTCTATGTTATTAGGGAGTCAGTAACATCACATGAGTTTCAACAAGGGCAAGTGCCAGGTTCTGCACTTGGGCCACAACAACCCCATGCAGCGCTACAGGCTGGGGGAAGTGTGGCTGGAAAGCTGCCTGGAGGAAAGAGACCTGGGGGTTCTAATTGACAAGCGGCTGAATATGAGCCGGCAGTGTGCCCAGGTGGCCAAGAAAGCCAACGGCATTCTGGCTTGTATTAGAAATAGTGTGACCAGCAGAANTTCTGGGCACCTCAATACAAGAGAGATATGGAGGTGCTGGAGCGAGTGCAGAGGAGGGCAACGAAACTAGTGAAGGGCCTGGAAGACAAATCATACAAAGAGCGGCTGAAGGAGCTGGGACTGTTTAGTATGAGGAAGAGGAGGCTGAGGGGAGACCTCATCACTCTCTACAACTACTTGAAAGGACACTGTAGAGAGGCTGGTGTTGGTCTCTTCTCACAGGTAATTAATGATAGAACGAGAGGGAATGGTTTCAAGCTCCAACAGGGTAGGTTTAGATTGAACATTAGGAAGGAATTTTTCACAGAAAGAGTGGTCAGGCATTGGAATAGGCTGCCCTGGGAGGTGGTTGAGTCACTGTCCCTGGATGTGTTTAAGGGACGTTTAGATGTGGTACTGAGGGATATGGTGTAGGGGAGGACTTTGTAGAGTAGGGTAGATGGTTGGACTCGATGATCCCAAGGGTCTCTTCCAACCTGAATGATTCTATGATTCTATGATCATTCAGACCAAAAATGCATGTACGAATCCTATTTCCTAGCAATATAAATCCACCGTGCATATTTATCAAAAATAATAGTTTCAAAGTCAGATAAAGTTCTGGGGACATATAAAAGATAAAATAATTATTTTTCAATACTTAAATTCCAAAATAAGCCTTGGGGTTAAAAATCCAACAGTAATTGATACAAATTCTATTTCCTAGGCTTAAATTTCTGTGCAGTGATGATGTCTGCGCCCTAAAACGTTACATGTTCTGGTTGGCATATCCTTTCAATTTTGTTTCTTTTATAATAAAAATTTCAATAGCAAATTACGTATGTGGCAGTGGTGGCTTTCTGGAGATTGATACTTCTTCTGCTTTAGCCAGAAGCAAGTAAAGCATTTTGGTATAGAAGAGTGGAGAAGAACATTAATTTGCATGTAAGAAAAAAATATTCGAGATTACCAAAAGAAAAGGTGTTACATAGTGGTGATGGAATTAACATCAAAAGGTGAAGAAAAATAAGGAGGCTGTCACTGGAATTTTCAGAGTATGGGATGAGCACATCTGTGTCCTCTACACTGAACATAGTTGAGGGCAGGAGTAAAATTAATTAACTTACCCTTTCACATTTTAAGATGACAAATATGTCTAGAAAGCAGTTAGACTGGAAGAAGTAACTGAATTTTTATAAAGATAATTCCCTGGTTCTGCTAGGCAAAGCTCTGGATCATTTGAAAATTTAGGTGTGGTTTATCCATTTTGAACGCTTACTCAGTAAAGCTTAACATTCACCATAATATGTGTACAGTCTACCAAAACCTGGAAGTACGCTTGTTCCGTAGCCCTGGCTTTTTTGGAAGAATTACAGTGTACTAGGAGTACAAGACAGTATGAAATCATGGAACAGCAAATCAAAGACCTTGTAAGCAGTAAGGCGAAACGTCACTGTATTACCTGCATACGTTCCATTGTTTCCAGTGATGTTGTTTGGAGTCAGAGCTGTTAGTAAGGCTCTGCTTTTAAGCTTAGTGGCAAAAGTGGAAGTTACAGTGTTTTCTAAAGAAGCTTTTTCAGTTTGGCAGTCAGCTGGTTGGATCGCTGCTGTTTTGATGGAGGCATTTTCCATGGTGTTTGGGAATGTACATGTAGTGTTGTTTTCATTTGCTGTGAACGCGAACAGAGGAGAGGTTATGAGAGATCGTTTATTAATTGGCACTCTAATCTGAAAAAAAAAAATTCCTGGATAACTAATGTATTACTGCAAAATACAGATAAATTGGTGGCGGATATTATCCAGATCAGGAAAAAACCAAGATAAGGCTGTTTGATGTAAACAAGTATGAAATACTGCTCTTACCAAAACTTACCCATTGTCACACTGAAGGCATTTAGCCACAGCTGTAAATCCAGGAGGTCACAAGAGCAGGTCCATGGATTTCCAGCTAAAACAATTTCAATCAATTGAAAAGGTGATTTTATATGAAAAGATTTGAGAAAGTTATTCTGTAGATTTAAAACTGTCAGACTTTTTAGAGAGGTAAATACATCTGAATCTAGTTGAGTAATCATGTTATAGGATAGATTCAACACTGACAGTTGATTTAATCCTGCAAATGCTGCTTTATGTACTGTGCTAATATGATTATTGCTGATATCCAGAATCACAAGTTTTGTCAGATTGCAGAAGCTGTTATTATACAGTACAGTAATCATATTTTCATTCAGATAAAGTTCAGTGAGGTTAATAAAACTTCGAAGAATCTCTTTGTCACTATCTTTTAAAGTGATGATATTATTTTTGAGGCTTAATTTAGTAACATTTTGGAAAAAGTTAGTGGGGATATCAGAGAAGTTCTTTCCAGACTCCTCACAAGTGACCTGTTGAAAAAAAGAGAATGACAACAATTAAATACTGTAGTAAAGTCTGGTGATAAAGGTGTCTCAATGATGACTATTATAGGCATGAAAAATCTTTCATGTATTTTTTAATGCCAGCACCTTAAAAGAAAAAAATTACTTCATGTAATTTTATTTATCTTTTTAATATACGTGTGGCCTGGTGATCCAGGGGAATGAATCCTCCTAGTGTACACAGGCCTGAAGTTCTGTATCACCTAGTGCTTAAACTCTGTCTTAGATGCAAGGATCTTTATGTGATGATCCTCCAATATATAACAGGTTTGGCATGCTATTTTGGAATTAGTAGGGTTGTCTGTTTTACATAGAATTGTATGTGAAGGTTGTGGCTGGGTAGAAAAAGGTGTCACAGAGGAAGTGGATTCAAGACTGAAAATTAATTCATATACGCTTTTTCAAATGTAATGTTTTGTTTTAAAAACAGCAATGTTTACTCTTTAAAACGTCTTTGGAGCAGACCTTCAACAAAACATTTTGTATGTATTTTTATTATTAATGTAGCACTTAAATTAATTTCAGTTTTCTGGGTAAAAGTTTAGAATAGCTGCAGTCTTCCTAGGTTTGAGAGTGTTTACTCTCAATACCTTGAAACATTTTTGTTTTCTGGAAACAGTAAGTTTCTTTATATAGTATGTATATGCATCACTGCAGACTATAGATTAGTGTCAAGATACTAGAACTGGCTTTAAAGGAGATTCTAAGTACTGGAAGTAGTTTGGTTGTGTTATGTGTCTTCCTAAATAAGTAGCCTATGTTCAGCTTGTCACTGCTGTAACCAGATTGAGTCTAGATAGCATTTAAAGACAAATGTAAATGGAGTGCCTTTCGTACACTGTATATACCCATTGTGTGTTTCTTCGTTATTCATGTTTGTCCCAAAGATGAACAAGCAGTAAATACAGTACTGGACCTGTAGGCAGTGAGTCAGAGCAAATAGCGCAGTACCAGTTTTATCACTTGACTGTTAATCAAGGCTTCTTCCTTGTCTTCCATTCCCCAATATATCTGAAATCCATTAAATTAATCTGAAAAAACCTTTAAAATTTCTTTTATACATTTGGACCTGACTTGGGCAAGTGCTAACTCAGTAAATCTCTCTAACTTGAGCAGTAGTTGGCTTTGTCCAAGTAACTGTTGCTTTTAAAGTCTATTCCAAAAAGATAAACGAGGCATTCCTGTTGTCTGCAGACAGATTTGCCTGGGATATAAAATTATCTCAAATAGATGTCAGTGTTATTTACCCGCTTACAATGACTGCCAGCAGCTAGTTGTCAGTTTTGCAGAAAACCACGCCTTTTTAATTGTCTCTACGTGTTTCTTTCTTCAGTATTTTACATGCCTTTAGCTTCTACTGTATGTTCCAAAAATAAGAGTAATTTACATACATATAAAACTTACAGTTTGAGAAGTAATGTTGCAGTCAGCAGTGACTGGATTCAAAAACAGTGTTCCAGCCAAGATCACAAGCCAAGAGTGTTTCATGTTTAGAACCTAGCAAAAAACAACACTTTTGTATACCAAGACCAGAATACCAGTGTAGTGGTAGTTTAACATGTGAATGCACACAGTTATTTCAATGATAATTTAATAAATTTGGTTCTACGTAGATACTATGAAATGTAAAATTAAGAGAAAAAACATTTGTTATCAGAATTAATGCATTCAGCTTTGACTTAATTGACCCAAACTTAAGATCTAGTGAGCAGACTGTATCAACAAATAGAAAAGTGACTGATTAGACAAGCTATTAGACAACAATTTCATAAATGGATAAAACAAATAGATAGGGATGTTCTTATTAATATCCCTGTTAAAGCAGTTATGGGTACTGGAAAACTATGATAGGAGTAAACTGCAGAAAGTTTTCAGGCTTGCATACTCTCCCTAAATAATTTCTCTTGTTGCTACTGACAGAGGCAGAATACTGTACTACACAGGTTTTTAGTTTATCCATCAGATTTGTCTTATGTTCTTATGCAAGTTACTAAGCAATTTTTGTGAATTTTTAATTAGTAGATTGATCTTCTAATCTCTTTATGATCCATAATATAACATATATCATATGGCGTAAACCCATATGATAACCTCTGTATTATGAAGGTGTAGATGTTGCTCTGATCTTTGGAACTAAGTAAACATGGTTCAGTCTCTTGTGCTGGAGTTTTTGTGCAGGTATGAACCTTATTTTTTGAGGCTCAGCAAAGCTTTACTGACAAACGATAATCACTGTGAAATTAACTTCTCTCAGAGAAAGTGTTACTTATCTATCCCCTTTGAATCAAGTGTTAATTACAAGATATACTCATTTTGAACAGGAATGTGAAACTATGTCAGATGTTAAGTCAGTCCCCCTTCATTTTTGTACTTTTTCTTAAGCATCTGAAGAGAAAAGATAGTGGGCTAAGTGAACCTCAGCATCTCTTTGCCAGATTTCCATTTTCCAGATTAAAAAAGACCCCAAAAATGAGGTGTAAGATACTTGTTTAAAGTGCCTGTTGTATCTTGATCTGTAGAGAGTATTCAATGAATTTAACAGTTGAGGAGATTGCATAAGGAAACTCAGTTGCATGAGCAATGCTAAATATAGGCAGCCACTCAGATTTTAAACTCCATCAATCCCTAAAAAGAGTGCTAGGAGGCCTTTGCTGATGAGTATGGAGTAGATGAGGTCACAGAACAAACCGGTAAAGTCTAATTGGTTGCTTCTGAACAGTTGGGTGTCTGAGGACTGACCTCATTCACCTAGCTGAATCAGCCTGGAAACTTACCAACTTCTTAGGAAGAAAAAGACGATAAATGCCACTTGTACTGCTCTGATCCATTGTGCATTTCTACTGCTGTTGGAAATTTACATTAAATACAAAAAGAGTTCATAAACCTTTTTGTTTGATATTATCAGTGGCAGGGACAAGCAGTACTGGCAGCAGCAGCCACTGTGGTACTATCTTCTGCATTAGGTATTGTTCTTGTTAGTGGTGTTCTGGTGGCCTGCATACTTTTTGGAGCCCGTTTTTATGTTGCTAATGGAAAAGATTATGCATTTGGAGAAGTCCAAATATAGATGATGTTAACAGTTGAATCTCATGGCATACTTGGACTTTAAAGATCTCACTTCCAAAGATATTCAGAATCAGAGCACACCTTAACCAGGCAATCTAGAAATACAGATTAATAGCATTATTGTAGCTTACAGACTTCAAGAAAAATACTGCCTTTAATGGGGAAAATATATTAAAATATTATTTTAAAAGTCTGTAAGTTAATAAAAAACAGTCAAGTTGAAAATGAAAGTTAATTTTAAAGTTTTTAAAAACTTCAAAAAGTTAACATGTCAGAATGAAGCGGATGCAATTAACTTGAAAAATCTTTTTCCTATCTAAAAATTTACCACGTATATGTCTAAGTCAAAAATATATTTCCTGTTTTGTACTTCAGCTTCTACTGAAAAGTTAGGGGTTTTCTTACAAATTTTATTTCCTACATCGTGTGTTTGGGAACCCATATAATCAATAGAAGAACAGGAAAACATTTGTAATTTTAATTGCAGTTTAGCTTTTACTAGAACTAGACTTTAAGAATTGCTGTTTATAGTAATTACTTTGGAAAGAAACTGAGCCTGGCAGTACACTGGTAATACCTTGACATTCCCTTGTAATTAGAGACATTTTCTTAAAAAGTTTTCCTTGGGGAACTTTTCAAGACTTTATTGTTTAACAGTAATGTTATTCCTATTGTTTTTGAAAACAAAAAGGCAGATTTGGGGAGGTAATGGAGTTTACATAATCGGGTAATCTCCTTTTCAGAGAAGAAACGGACTGTTCCCTGACTTTCTACTGAAGTACAATTTACTTAACAACTTGGCATGTCCAAGGTTCATAGTAATTCCTGAACCTTTAATGTATCTCAAGATGTATTTGTTTCCAATCTAGCAACAAAGTTATACTAACAAATCTTTGCCTATATTTTGAAAAATATGTGCCAAGTGCCTTACCTTTCTTTTGCTTCTTAGAGGCAGCCCATGTACACATGTAGATTTTTCAGTGCACTGACAAGAAATAATGTGCAGCAGCACTTTGTTTTTGTTCAACCTTTGTACCTGATGAATAAGCAGACAGTGTTAAAAAAAAAAATAATGAACTTGGAAAATCCTTAGCAAAAGATTGACTAGGTTGAGCAACTTTTTATAATCATCTTGGATTTAATTGGATCTGCAGCCAATAGGGAAGTCTAGTAGTAGTAGGCTCAGATGTCAAGTTCCAGATCACACAGGAAGCACTGAGTTAAAATGCCACTGGGAATTTAAAAGCAAGCTGGATTATAATCAATTAAAGACTTGCATTTTTTATATGATCAGTCACTAAATGAAGAAAATTGCAAGATATGGCATACTGAAGTAAAGAACTCTAGTTAATCTGTGTTAAATTCTTGTGTTGGAAACATCAGCCTCAGAGGAGCTGCAAGGTGCGATATATAAAGCTCATTATTTACAAAGAACTGCGAGCATTTAAGTTTATCTGTTATATGGACTATATTTCAGGAAAAAATTCTAAAAATAAAATATACTTGCTATGATATAAGAGCATGTATATATGCAGGTTGAAAGAGGGATTAAATTAATGCACAAACACTATGTCCAATACATTTTTGCTTTGATTTGTGCTCATTCTTTAAGCCTTATTCTGTACAGTGCACAGCATCAAACTACAAAACAGTTCAGTTCCCTCTCATTCTCCATTCATCTCAAATATATGACTGTAGAAACAATTTTACTTCACTGTCCCTCTTTGATGTAATTGCCACTTTGATTTTTTGCTTAATATCTCGAAACAATCTGCAACTTTTCTAAGCCACATCCCTGCTTCAGCTTCATTAGCAATGTTCAATTTACTTTTTATAATGGATTGACTTCCTGTGACAGCCATTGCTGATACTTTTATTGCCTCTTAGAAAAACACTGATTTTAAACCTTCTGTCAAAAGGTTTCTGCCAGAGAAGATGCACCACAGTAAGTGAGACATTTCTAGTCTCAAGGACACACTGGATCACCTTGAAGCATTTAGCCAAGAGACATCAGAACAATAAGAAAGAGAGTCTTGCCTCAGGTAAAGAGGCTGCTCTCTAATGTGTCCACTCATGCTCTACGTTGGTGGGGTTGGAAAAGTAGACTTTCCTACTCTACTGACTGATACTTGCAGTCTCAGGCATAGATGAGAAAAATCCAGTAGAGCTTGGAGACACCATTGCCCTCAACAGTGGCAGCTGCTTCCACAAGGTGTTTTGGAACACAGGAGAAATGTAGCAAGCGATATTCTTCTCTCCCTGCCTAAATGCCCCAGTGATCTTCAGGAAAATGCACCCTGTTTATACTTAAAGACAAGCTCCTTGTGGTTGGTACTTACAGTCCCTTCAGGTGAATTACATCTGGTGCAGAGGTCTATTCTGAAAATTAGCAACCGTAAAGTTTTCTTGAATTCTTCGTTGCAATTTCTCTGTTTTCATTTTGCCATGTCTTCAGTTGGGCTTGATCTGAGAGAAATTGTCACTGCTGAGACCTTGCAACAGCTTTCAGAGGCCCGGATTAAGGGATGAGGAACCTCCAATAAAGAAGTAACATGAAAGCTCCCTGCCAACTCTCAGTTCTGTTCCTTCCAGAGAGTCCAGAGTCAAAATACAGTCACAGCTTAAGAACATGCTTCACTTGAAAAATTACTCCTTTCCACTGCCAAGCATAACGTAATTATCCATTCACAAAATGGGGTGTTTACAGTGAGGGCCTCATTCTTTGGACTGAATCAGAACAAACTGTTTTTACTCTGAGGAGGGAGTACCATTTAATGTCATGTTACAACCATCCTGAGGGCATTCTTGGCTGCAGTCGTGGATCTGATAGTGTCAGTTACACAATTTAAAATTTTTTTGGCATCATGCAACTCAGGAAGACTTAATGAAAAATGGAAGAAAAATAAATCCTGAAGGAAGGTATCTGACTTATTTTGTCATTCTTAATAGAGAGGTCGCTCTGGAGACAGTTTAAAACAAACAGTTTAAACTATCTGTCATGAATTGTGAAGGGAAGGTATCCTCTTCAGGGTCTCAGGGTTTTTTGTTATTTTCCTTTATCTTTAGCGATGTTCTGAAATTGTTTGACTCTAGCTTTTAGGAATTTCATAGAAATTACTAGATATTACATTCTTATTCTAGCAATTCACTGATTGAGAGCAACTGAGAGGGAGTAGTGTATTTTTGCCAGGGTTGGGGACTATACAGACAGCATAAGAGTGTTGGAAAGTACTATATGGATACTTTTGTGTTCCGTGGTGTGAGTGTTTATAGAGTTAAGCCATCTACAAGAAGATTAGATACAAGTAGGTAACCCCCCTTTTTTTTTTTTTTTTTTTTTTAAAGTCTAGGGAGTCTTGGTGTGTTAAAGGATCATTTCAGTGAGGTGGAAGGAATACCACAGTTTGAAATGGGTGCTTAAAATAAACATCAGCTAGTAAAAGTTACAAAAATGTTCTATTTTTACAGCACAGAAAAGTTAATTCAAGCTGTAGAAGAAGATATTGAACGTGAAAAGGTTGTAGCAGATGACATAATAAAAGACATGTCACAGGAGAATCAAGCTAAATATATGGAGATGAAGGCTGCAAATGAAAAACTCTCCCAGGTTGGTTTGGTTTCATTGCACTTACCTAAAATGTTTCTCAATATGGCTCCATTGGTTCCAGATACAATTTAAGTATTAAAGTGCTTGAAATAGAGTAATACCATTAAAAATTTGCTGGTACCTGAATCAATTGTAGAAGTCTCTGAAAAATAAGTAAAACAATTGACTAAAAACATATACCAAAACCAAAATACTTTGTCTTTTTATATTTCTTATTTTAAGAACAAATGATGTTCCATCATTTTTCTTTTAAATTTGAGGACTGACATGCAGATTTTAAGTGCCACTCTAGTGCTTAGATGTTTCATCATATGTAAAAAGGAACAAAACAGAAAAACAACCCCGGCAATTTCTTTAGTTCACTTGAGTACAAAGTTTTCTTCCTGTGTAAAAAAGTGAATCTGACTGGATTTTTTTGTTGTTTGTATTATACGTTTGAATATATGAGAAAAATAAGTTAATTAGCATTCACTAGTCCTAATGTTAACAGAAGCAAATTTCTAGGTTCTCTGGGATCATCTAGCTTCAGCTATACAGTCTTAGAAGGTTTTTCTGTATAGTCTGTACAGAGGGATAGGCATCTTTTAAAGCCGATGCTTCTCAGCTGTTTTAGGATGAGCTGCACCACTAGTCAGGGACTGCCTGTCTTTTTCTGAACTATGAAGAAACCATGGTAGCTAGTTCAGATTTTAAAATCTGACTTTAAACTTCTGAGAAAGTATAATTCCACTCTCAGTGCCGATTTTAAGAAAAACAATGAAAAAAGAGCAAACAGTGCTTTGGTTATAGCGTAACTGTAAATAATAAGAGTTTATTGGAGAAGTTGAATGCTGAAAAGTAAGTGAATAATCTGAGTTACTCGGAGAAGCTGGACATAGTCTTGTCTGTTGGATTTTTAAGATCAGCAATGAGATGTTTTACAGCATTTTACAAATACTAAGTTGCAGAACAGAAAAAGTAATTTCATCAAGTAGTAATTGTTATCTGAAATTTGCATTTTTTTCCTCCTTAGGAATTGATTATTCAACAGCACGAATTGGATGCACTAAGTGTAAAGGAGGAGGCTCTAAGAGCTGTATGTATGATAACACGTGATCTCCATACTGATCTTCATTGAACTCTAGTGTAAAAAATAACACAGTAGAAATATGCCTATAATCTTGCTCCTTAAATTTGCAGGTACTATGAGATTATACCCTAGAATGGGAAGGCAAAGTTGCCTCTCTGTTTTCCATCACTAATTTCTAATCAGTTTTGAGTGAAGATTGTTTCTGCTAGATGCGAAGTACAAAATTTTGGTAGCGATAGTGAGGTTTCCTAGATTTAGTTACTTAGTGGCTTCAGATGTTTTGTGAGACATTTGATTGATTTGGAATTACTCTCTGAAGATAAAGATGAAATTATCATTCACATCCTTCTTAAGGATTTGTGACACCTCATTTTCCAGTGTGTTTTCAAGTCAACAGAGGATGTGTGAGAATGATTTTCTTGTTCCACATCCCGTTTCAAAAGCAACTGGCATTTGAAGCACAAAGTGGTACCTGCTAAGATACTTTTTATCCCACATACATACATAAACACAAACGAGTGATACGCTGTCATATTGCTAGATTGAGGAGAATTTTCTTGTATTGGGTCTTTCATGGATAAAAGGATCTATGAGCTGAAACATTCAGTCATGTATATGTTCAGAAAGTATACTTTTCAAATACTACTAGGCATTTTTTCAGTCCTTTTGAGTACTGCATATGGTTAGTGATCCTCTAGAAATGACAAAATAGTAAATCTACTCAGAAAATTGGCCTGAGGATGAATTCATAAAGCAAGAAGTAGCTGACTGAGATATTCCATTCCAGAAAATGCGATATTGAGTATATGGATTATGCAGTTTATTGCTTATACCGTTCTGTACTGTTTGCAACAAATTCACTTTCAATGTACAGCTAAATGTACAAGGTAACTACAGCATAAGTTCTGCAATGCTGTCTTGCCATCTGAAAGTAGCTCATAGGTTTTGCTTTTCCTACCAGGAAATAGCACACTCCCACGTGAAACAGGAGGCTGTGCAGCTGTATGAAAAGCTCCATGAGCTCGAGGAGCGTCGAGATCAAATGATTGCTGAGGATAAGAACATGGAATCTCCACAGGAGGAAAGAGAGAGATTACTAAAGCAGGCAAGAACATAAAATGTTATCATGTAAAAAATTATCTGAGCCAGTATTTTAATGGATGATAAGATTTGAAAATACTTGCGTTTGAATCTTGCCTTTATTAGCTCTCTAAGCAGCATTTGAAATTAAGAACAGCTAATGAATTGGATGGATGGAATGTTTTAGGTTCAGCCAAATAAAATTGGCAGAGTCATCTTTTCAGCTGGAACATTGACTTGTTCCAATTCATCAGTCATTTTGGTATGGGAAAACTGATCCTATTGAGCAGTTCTGTAACATAACTCCAGACAGTTTCCTTGTGAGATACTGAGCAGATATACTAATCCAGAAACAATTTGGTTAGTTTACAAAGGCGTATGCTGTGTTATGTAACTATCCATATATACTATGTGGATTATTGGACTGAACAACACTGATAAGTGTGTCTGATTTTTAAATGCGTATTGAGAAAGGAGGAAAACATTTAGAAGACATAACACTTCTATTGGTTCTCTTCAACAAAGAGCTGTTGTTGGACACTGTGACAGCAAAGTTGTGATTTCATGTGCTGAGTTTCTATTCCTTGCATAGTGAATTAAGAAATCTTTGTTGATTTTCCTATTTTCCTTTGTAGATTTCATTTCATATGTTAAAGTTGTTATGCTTTCTTACAGGTTAAGGATGATAGTCAAGAAATAGCAAGCATGGAAAGACAGTGAGTAATCCCATTATACTGTTGCTACAAATTACATTTGGACCCTAAAAACAGATAGTTGAATTCCACCACATATTTCTTTTCTGTGGGCTTTTAGGACATTACCACATTTCTGAGCCTCTGCTAGTGTTAACCTTCCACAAAGAACAAAATATATCCCTCTTGTTTCAGCTAAACAGTTTTTATAGTCATAAGACAATTAGATCTGCATAAGAAGATATTTCCTATTATTATGAACATGGCTTGAGAATATAAATCGGTAATAGCACTGATATAAACTTCTTTAAGGCTGAAGAAGACATTCGTCCATTAAGAGCTACTGATCTGGGACATCTATGAAGCTGAGCCTACATTAAGCTGCATCACATTTTGAAGAGTTTGTTTGTTATGTGTTCTTAAAACTGAAGAGTTACAAAGTTGCTTATAGAAAGTTTCATTCTAAGAAGTAACATGGCATTGCTTCTTGATTTTTGGGTACTGAACCTTTCCTGGATTTGCCAGAAGCTCTGGTAAATGTTATAGTAAACAGTAGTGTGTTGGGGTGGAAAGATAAAACAGCACAATATTCTTGTGATTTTGAGCCATTTTATCTCTCTCAGTGTACAGAAAAATTGAAATAATTCCTGAAATCTCTCACAAACAATTTTAAATTTTTTAAGCAGTATTCTTAACTGTAATTAGTGGTTAATTTTTCATGCATTGACACCTTTGATTGAATAGTAAGTTGCTTAACAGAATTTTTGGAAAGAAACGGTAACAGAATTATATTTGAGAATTTATGTAGAGTTTTCTTTAAGGTAATTTCCTTTCTTACTTCCGTTATTTATGTCATATAGTGTTTTACTTAGCAGTTTCTTAATGGATTTCAGTGAACGCATACATAATCTTTAAGGAATAGTTCCTCGTTGCAGTTTATCGATTGTGGTGGTGTAGCTCTGCAAAGCTGTATAGCAACCAGCAGAGGGACCAGTTGAGTAAAGTAAGAACTACTGATGACTCAGCAAAAACTGTTTTTAGTAGAAAAGAGCAGCAGTACTTATATTTAATGCATATATGGACTAAGGGNTTTTTATAATAACAGCAATTTGTTGCTTTTGGTTTTGGTAAACTTAGGTTTGCTATTTTTATTCTGGATTTTTCTGTCCATTTTTATCTAAAAAAAAAAAGTATTTTACAACACATTTTTAACCTTGAATTTCATTATCTATTTCTCAGGCTGACAGAAGTCAAAGAAAAAATAAACCATTTTAAAAAGGTTATTCAGCGGCTTGATATGGATCTGGAGAATCATCAAGGTAATATGACCAGAGTTGTAGCAGACTATGCAGAGCTGCATCTGTTCGTATTATAACACATATTGTTATGGATATTAGTTGCTTGAAGCTTTTAGGCTTATGCAGATGTGCATTATTCACCATCAGCAAAAAGATTTGGGTCTAGGAGTACAGGCTTTTCTTTTCAGATGAGAGAAATGGGAAGTACCCACCTTTAGTGGCACATTCATCAAGTTCATGTTGAGTAGTAAAACTGTCATATAAAGTAGAAGTACAGCTGTCTGGTTTTCTGTCGCAATTTTGGTTTTAGGACTACTTGAGGAATAGAAGTTACTTACTGGCAACATAGCAAACCCAGTTTAGCTTTAGAAAAGCTTTTATTTATTTTACCATTTACATGATGTGGTACACTGTCAGTAAATGTGGAATTGAGAACGTTTAATAGTAATGTGTAAAACAGACAGAATTCAGTACTATTTTTATCTGTCTTTGAAACTTCTTGAGTTGATCTTTGCAAGGAAAGTTTGGGAGCTGCCTAGCAATGGCGTTAGCTTAGAAGCTTACCTCCAGCAAACACCTGGTGTGTAGTACATTGGGCTAGGTTAGGTTGGGATTTGTCCTAGGACTGGAAGATACAGTTCTGGAGGAAGTTGCTTAGTTTGAGTATACGCCATTAACAGCTGTGTAATACTCTCCTTAAAATGGAAATTCATCCCAGGGAAAATCTTCTTCTAATTATAGGGAATCTTGTTTAGATAGGAGTTACGTAAATAGGTGCATGCATTTGGGAAAACTTTCTAACAAGTTCTTTAAATTCTATAGGACTGACAAGTTTATGTGTTTGTATCCTTTTTTACTTTGTACCTTTTCTTTGGCAATCAGTGTAAAACTTAGCTGTAAAATTCTTCAAGGTGAACAAATATTTCTAAAATTGACCATAAACAGATGTGCGATACATCTGTTTCTCATCTTTTACATTACAAAATATTTAATTTTTCTCCAGATATTGCATTATTTTTGTGCAAATAATTTATTAAGACTGTTTTATTAGCTTTCTTGTTTCTAGATAATATCATTGCCAGCTTTACTATTCTGCTTTAATTTTTCCTTTTTGTTTGGCCTGCAATTCTTTATTTTGTATCTTTGGAGAAATGCAGAAGGTAAGAAGTGAGTTGCTTTTTGCATTTTATAGTTAGATTTACACACACAATCATTCATTGCTGAACTGTATGTCTTTCACTGGTTTAGAAAAAGACCTCTGTTGAAGAAGAGAGTTTAAAGCATATGTAGGAGAAAGCACATGCTCTCTGTCAGCATACCAGAACCATCAGGATATTCAGAATAAAGTTACCTTGTGGTATAGTACAGAGGGAATTATACCTGTTGGTATAACTGAGGGAATAAGGAATATATTCATAAGGAGTAGCTTTAAAGCACAGCAATCTAAACACCCAACTCCCTCTTCTGTAGTGACCAGAGGGCCATTCATAGTTCTGCTTTAAATCAGCATCTTCTTGTGTCCTTTAGATTCCTGTTTTCTTTCCCTCCCTGGTCAGCTTATTTCTGGCCCAGTATTTTAACTGTTTATTACAAAGCATTCCCAAAATATCAGCTCCTGAAGTTTTTAGTTAAATTTAAGGTAAAATAGATAGTAAAAAAAAAATTACAACTAATGATTTTTTTAATGTTTCAGGATAAATATTTCAGTGCTAGGAACATTGTTGAGCAGGAGAAACAAAATAAACAGACCACAAATAGAAATAACTATTTTTAGTTTTCACTTAAGGAAGTCTAAGTAAGTAAAAAGTTCAGCTACTTATTTTATGTTCCATATATTAGCAGTTACCTTTAACTGATTAGTCAAAAACAACATTAACTCATAATGGAATAGACTTAACACTTTATAGATTGCATGAGAGGCTAATAATGTCATATTGTAAATAAAACTTCCCTGTAAAAACATTTCAAAAGTTGTGGTCTTTATTTCAGTTTTTTTCTTTAGACACTTGGCAGATCACGTAGCTCTCTGTTTCACAGCCCACTGTAACTAGGCGTTTTAAGAGTAGAACAGACTGAGTTATGAAGTACTGGAGACTTGCCTTGCAAAATGAAAGAGAGAGTCCAACAAGGAACAAAGCCACAGCTGCACGGAAGATGAAACAGAATCACAGTCCCTTAGGGGCCCACGGGTGTGCTTATTGTTTGTATATACTAGATAAAAAGGAAAGCATGGGAGTATACAAGTAAAAATACCTGGAGAAATTTGCTTGCTTAGTTGTATTCTTATCTACTTCGTTCTTTGTTGTATTCTTTAAAGTTACAAGATTATGCTGAAAATTAGTCAATGAGCAAGACTCAAAAATTAAACATTTACTTGTTTGAAACTTAAAATTATTCTTAGGAGCTGAATTGTCTCATCTTCTTGAAACTTTAGACAAACATATCAGGTCTCCCACGTTACTTATAGTCAGTACTTGGATTTTAAAATGGAGGGAATTATGTATTGTATGTTATTCATTACTCCTAAAACCACTATAAAGAATGTGAATGGAAATGTTCTTTTAAACTTAATTTAGAAAGTTTTCTGTGCATTTTATTTTCCTGTAGCATTGTTTGTACAGTTTTCCTGTTTATTTCCCTGACATTGTCACGCTGTTGCTTACAAGCTGAGTATCCTTATGAAAGTCCATTCTAATAGGCGAAAGTGCCATTGAAGTGGCACATATGTTGAACAGAGCTGCAGAAAGTTTTAAGTAACCGTGATGTCCAAATTCACAAAAGCATTTGATGTCTATTATTGAAATTCACCTGGCTTCAGAAAAATCCTATGAACTTCCTTTGCTCAAACCAAGTATTTATCCCACTCTTATTTATCAAAAATTCTAACCTCTAAAAGGTTCTGAAAATTGCATTGAGGCTGATTTATTAAGCTAATTATATTTCTTTTTATATAAAAGTGTATATGACAGTCAGTTGAAGTGACTACATTAAATGACAGGGGAAGTATAAGTCCTGTAGTTTCTAGGCATGTAGAATTTTTATTTTTAAAACTGGCATTTTGCCTACCTGAAGGAATCCAGGACTGAGACAGGATGAAGTTAAATAAACGTTAATCTCTTGCAGGAGAGGAAAACTGGAAATACAAGGAGCTGAAGAAGAGGGAAGAAAGCATGGACAGTAAGTTGTCTAACATACTTTAATTTGGCCTAATTCCACTAAAATTCTGGTTTTCTTGTATTGTTAACACTCAGTTAATTAGAGATGAAAAGAACTGATCTTTGCATAAAGTTTCTATGACCTACTTCAGTAAAAGATAATTGATATCTTAGGACTTACAGGTCAGTCACAAATATTTGGAGCTTCTTTCAGGGCTTTTCATCAAACATTAAAGGTCTTAAGGTCTTAGGAACACAGCTTTATTTTATGAAAGCAAAGCTGAAATTAATTTTAAAATTAATTTAAATGAAAGATATATAAAACCAGCTGTTCGGGTCTGATTAAAAGCAGAACTTCAAAATAGACAGAGACATTATGTAATTCTTTAAAATTAAGACTTCTCATATTTGTTTATTCAAGATGAATGTTACTAAAGCTTTCTTCCATATTAAAATGTTCCAATGTTATAGAGACCTTATCGACAACTAGCAGAAAATGAAAACAGAACTGTTTTTAAAATATAACCTATTGTATATTGGTAGTATACTGTAGTAGGCAGCTTACAGAAAAAGTTGGTCTGCTACTCAGCAGAAGGGGGAAATTATCAATAAATATGTCATAAAGACCGAAGTATATAATACCTTTTTGTAATAGTATTCTCTAAAAATATTAATTGTAACTTATGGCTAGCATGATACTGAAAGAAAGATCTCAGCTTACAAGAAAGAAAGATGCAGAAGAGCATACTTAGAGAGTTTCTGTGTTTTCTAATTACCTGATTTGCTTCGAAGCAGAAGGGCAAAAGCTCGCTTGGTATTGATTTTCAGTACGAATACAGACCATAAAAGTGGGGCCTCATGATCCTTCTGACTTTTTGGGGTTTGTTTTGTTTCTGCCCTTCATCAGAGGATATTGACGCAGTTCCAGAGATGTTTGAGATTAACTGAGAGATTTGGGGAAACATGCAGGAATCTTAAAAATGGGAAAAGGCAAAGATGGTACTTGTTTTGAAGAAGAGAAGCCAGGGAAATATACACCAGTCAGCATAGTATCAATTTCCAGAAAGATTGTGGAAAAAGGAAGCAAACAATTTGTAAACATTGCAGAAACAGGAATAGAAATAACACTAATATTAATTTGTCAAGAATAAACAACAAATTTTCTTATTTGACAGAAAAATATTGCAAAATAAGGGATGAGCAGCAGATGATACATGCTTTGACTTTAGTATATGTCCTGTGGTATTCTTCGACGGAAGCTAAAGAAATATTGTCCATTATACTGTGCATTTGAATCCAAAAAATTGCTATTTTTGAAGGCTTTACTGACAAGATGGAAGTATGTATTGAATAGTGTTTCGCAGTGTATTGGGTGTTCAGGTTAGTCAATACTTCTATTAATCAGTTGGATGACAGAGAGTAAATGCATACTTTCAGAGAAAATGCTGCATTGGAAAAGCTGAAATCATATTGGAGGATAAGTTTAGAAGTTAAAATACAGCAGTTTAGAGATGAAGTACAATGTTTGAAAAGGATTAAGTGCAAGTTTATACACTTGGCCCGAGCAATCAACAGTAAAAATTCAGATGAGGGAGCAGCTCATTAGTCACAGCTCTGTCATATGGCTTAGAGGTGCAGTGAAGGACAAAGTGAATATGGCTTTTGCAGTGTCTTTTTTTGCAGTGGACTTTTTTTTTGCAGTGTCACACTAACATGGAAGAGGCAATAGCACAGCAGTAGGTGTACGTAGGAGTGCCGTTTGTCAGACCCGTGAAGTTCTCTGTGTATTGAAGAAGGCTTCAGTTGGAGTATTGTCTCTAGTTCTGCACATAAAGAAAGAGGCTGGCAGTCCTGAAGAGAGACTGATGAAGGATGCAGAAAGCATAACCTGCAAGAAAATAGTAAAGGACAAGTCTTCTATTTTAGAGAATTTATGACAGTCATAAAATGTGTAAAGAGGCTGTTTCAAATAATAAGTCAATAATCCATCTCCGCATACGCGTGGAGGATAGAAAAGGACTAATACACAAATAATTGGAGAAAGACAAGAGAAAAACCTCATGTTGTTAATCAGTGAAACATATGACAGTGGAAAAATTGTCCTCTTTTTCTTTCCCACCCATAAGCTGACAAGTCTCAAGGACTCTATCCCATCTCTTTAAGTAAAGCATAAACGTTAAAGTAACCTGTCTGAAACTGTACAGCTTATCAATTGAATACAAGGGCTTGTGCTGTACTCATGTAAAAGCCTTCTTTATCATGTTTGTTGATTTCTAGATTTTCTTGAGACTTTTGAGGAGGTAAAGAATCAGGAATTGGAACGAAAGGTCCAAATAGAAGCCAACATTGTTGCGCTCCTGGAGCACTTAAGCAGGGTAAGTGCATTTCCCTCCTCCTGTGGCAAGCTAAGAATGTAGAAGCACAGAACAGGAGAACGGATGGATAAAGGAGGATGGTGATTTCTCTATATTATCCAGTCAATATCTGTATAATAATCTCTTACAGATAAAACTTTAAACCACTCTCAGCTGTAGTTTTTTTTTAAAAAAAAAAAGAAAGAAAGAAAGATTTGTTCAATTTACCTTTATTCCTGGGGAAAGAGTTTTGAATATTAAATAATACTTGTGACCAGAATAGAAGAAATGTTTGCATAATTGCTCTAACTCATCATCATTGCTGTAACGAACATTATAAACGTTCATGATAAACATAAACAGAATACTGCAAGTAAAACTACTGCAATATTTTATTTACCTAAAGTCTGCATATCTCAGTTCATGGATATTCTTTCACTGCTATTAAATAAATTACAACATTCCAATCATCTCTCTGATCTACTAAAATTATGTCTGAAACACCCTGCTGTGTATTAGTTACAGGAAACTCTGTAGGAAGTGTTCCCATTTTCAGTGTGCCATATTTTTTTGCACTTTCAAAACATTTTTTCTTTTAACATTTTTGGTTCCCATGGATTTTTTTCTTACAAAAATCTCTCAGCTAAGTAATAGTTTGATTATATCATCACTTTAATTGTCTTCTAACTCTTTCAGTATGGTGTACCATAAGGTGTATTTTAGGCAATGACACTTAATTTAGAGGACATCGGTATGGCAACACAGTTTTTACTTGTTCCATTTTCGTTTCCTCTTGACTGGCCTGCCAGTACATCTTTTATCAAAAGCTGGCATAATGAAAATCTTTCACATTTAAATCATTTCTGACTCTTTCCAGTATTTTCAGTCTTTCACAGAATGTAGTAGAAAAACCAAGTAATAGACAACATACTAGGACAGGAGAGATTTTTTATGTGTAAAAATCTGTTGTTACCATTTGTTGTTTCAAAGATACAGCATATTCTCATTATTGTTATTGGTAACACACAGAATGTAAATCGTATGAAGCAAATTTCATCTGTTACCAATCAAGAGCTGAAGATAATGCAGGAAGACCTCACTTTCAAATCAAATGAAATGCAGAAATCACAGAGTACTGCTAAGAATCTGCTTACAGGTGAGATCACCAACGAATTTTCAAATTCATTCCTTAAAAAAATTTAAATCGTTACACTAATAACAAGACCAGTGATCCAAATATTAAAATACAAATAACAGTGGCAAGTTAACAAATTGAAATTCTTGTAGGTAAGAAGTTATTTAGATTCCTCAGGAGCACTTCACTTGCTATTATCAAAAGAATACAAGCTTTCTTGCACAGACATATGTAAAATAGATGTATTTTAATACAGAGGTACAAAGTTCTTTGAGCCAGAAGTTTGACTTTACTATTATTCACCTTGAAATAAACATTTTTCACAATCTTAAAATAATGTTTAATATATTGAAGTAGAGACTTCCACAGTTACCTAACCATGTGTTATTTGTAAATGTAGTTCTTAATATCACTTACTTATTGTTTGTGCATTTCTAAAGGAATATGTACCATGGGAGAATAACTGGCAACAACAGTGAATAGCTCTCAAATTCTCAGGCTTTTATTCTGCAAAGTGAATATTTAGTTTTACTTCATTTTTTAAATACTCAGATAGTTAAGTGTAAGAATCTGCAGGATCTTACCTGTAATTTCAGAAAGTAGACAGTATTTTTCGTTCATTTCTGTTACCAGTATCTATTTAAGTTTTTTATTTGCAGTGTTTATAGTAGAATTGTTCTTGTAATTCTAAGCCTTTGCCAATATCATATTGGTTCAGCAAGCCTTTCCTTGTTTGTTTGCCTGAAAGGAAGGGGCAGGAATTAAGAACCGTAAATCATTTTCTCAGAGGGCTATTACATGCTGTACTTGGTAGTAATTTTCAAAATAGGAGCCTGTATTGTAACTTCAAAGTAGTTATGTGTAATAAAGAAGTTGTTATGCACAGAGTGTTACAGAAAATGATTGTTCTGTTGTGTGTTGGAACATTTAGTGTTCGCTTCTCTGCAGATACTTATTTTGCAGTTTTAGCATGGTTTAAAAAGCTGCACCACACGTTACGAGTTCAAATATGACTTCTTTTGTGTAAGCATTAATTCTCATTACATTACAAAGGATGTTCTGGAAGCACATAGCACTATAGAGACATTATTGAAAGACATTTCTTTCTTCACAAGGGGAGAGAAGGAAGTGACAGTACATAATTTTCAGCAGATCATTTAAGTGATTCATAAGTAAACTTCTGAAAGCAAGGAGTCACAAGTACTGTAATAAACAACTTAAGATTCTTTAAAAAATACAGTGAATGTTTAGTTTCAGTGAAAGTTCTTCCTAACCCTTGAATTATAGCACAGTCATCTTCAGGATTCTTTTGTTGTGATTTAAGTGTAGATTTCCATATTTTCTTGTCGTAACAAAGATATAAAAAGTCCACCAGCAGAACCCTTAGGGGAACAAAAAAAAAAGAAAAAAAATTAAAGGAAACCACAAAGAGTAAACAGAAGTGCTGATGGCATAGTTTCCCTAAAACATTTCCCTGGGTCACTGTAGATTGGTCTGAGAGTTTGCTGCTGCGTACACACTGCCTGCTAGACGCTGCAACTTCATGGCGTATCAGAAGGAACTGGACTGCATCCTTTTCCTGTCTCTTCCCCTAGAGAAGTTTTGAGGTTTTTTAATTTTGAGGTTTTTTTCATTGAGGCTGTTGCTGGATAAGGACCAAATTCACCCCTTCCAGTCTCTTCCCTTTTCTCAAGAAAGTGTGAACGGATAGGAATAGCCCATTGCTGTCTCACCATAGAATTTATCAGTATATGGATAGAACAGTCTAAGAATCCTGTCTGGCTTTTTGGCATTTATGTCGTTAATACACTTTGCATGTCAAGTAAATACCAATTAATCAGTGATGTATTATTTTAAAATAAAAAAAAAATAAATTTTAGAACAACTCTATAAAATGTGAAAATGCTGTGATTAGGCCTAAAAAAATCCTTAAGAAAATCTGAAGTTGTTTTCTGCTATTTGTCCCCAATTTAAATTATTTTGATTTTATAATTCTGTTTTTTACTGGTTTTAATGTTAAGGCCCAGATTTATTGAGGTCATTAAGCATTTGTCTGCCTTTAAACCACAGTGCCATAGGAACAAGAGAAGTAGAGCTGTGGTCTGTTCAGTCATGTTTTAGGCTCTGACATTGACCAATACCAGCAACTTCAAAGTGAAGCTATGGGCAATTATAAAATATTCTAGATACAGGGAGAGTGTTTTCTTAAGCCCTGTAGGGTGGAAGGCAGGATAAAGATCAAATCACAGACATATAATGCAGTTCCAAACCTTTTCTTTTTAAACCCTTCTTTTTACTAGTACGGATTTTTTTTTATTTATATAAATGCTCTTTTCACATACAGCACCCTTTAAATCTTACCTTACAGAAGTGTGTTACTTGGGATAATTACATGTTGTACACAAAAACTTGGGCTTTTTCTTAATATTTTTTTTTTTATTTTAAGGTTCCTAAAGAAATCCCCAAAGCACTCTGTAAGAAACCAAAAATATTGATTAAAGCCAATATTTCACTCTAAAAAATGAGTATATGACATAAATACACAAGAGGAGAGATGAGTACCAAAATCTTGCCACGATAGGGTTTTGATCAGATAGGATTTTCCCAAATAATTCCTCGAAGGAAACCATACCCACAGCTTTTGGAAAGGTGAACTCTCATATGCACATCTGCTCCCTTCTGCCATAAAGATCTTTTCTGCCTAGGTTAAGCTGTGGGGGAATACCCTTTTTCCAGTTGATCAGCACATATCTGAGTGTGTGAGCAAAATATACAGTTTATGCTGAGAGAGGTTTCTCTGTGCTGTCTCATCGCTCCCAATAGCCCACTTTGCCTGGTATTTAAGAACATAATAAACACCCTGCATTATGTGTAGCATCTACTGAGTTAGACGGAGCTCTCAAACATAGGATCACATAACCATGTGTTTAAATATTCAGGAACATAAAGAAAATACAATGACAAGGCTGCAGGTCAGAAAACCATCCAAAACAAGTCAAGGCACATCTAGTCATTCCACACTCAGGGTGGATAATTTATCCCCAAAACTGGATCAAAGTATATTTTTTATTTTGCGTATCTTTGTGTCCTCTGTTAAGCATCTCATGTCTGAACAGTTTCAGTCTTTAAATCTCTATTCATGTAAGAATCCATTCATACTTCTGACTCCTTTAATTACCTACATCTCTGTTTCTTTGTAATGGATTGTCAGAAATAAATGCTGTGTATTTGTAGCACATGCTCATTTTGTAAGGTTTGACAGTTCTTACTCTGTGGCGATACAGAAGTGTTTTCCTGTACAGAGCAAATGTTTAAAGCAAACATAGCTATTTACTCTCATAAAGCTAAGTCTTATTATATACAAGCAACATAAACAAAAACAACATGATGCTAAAAACCTAAAAGAATATTTTTTTAAATCATCTGCAGTATTGCAGTCAACTAATGCAGTCAACTTTTTGTAAGCTATCACCACTGCTTTAACACTATCCATTGACCGACACTATAAACAACTTTAACAATAGAAAGACCACACTGTGATATAGAAACTCACCATGTTTCATTACTTTTCACTTACAGAGTATAATACAGTAGTTGTAATGAAGGAGTCTGACTTACGGGATGATTGTGAAGATCAAATATTTTTTTTTCTTTTATTCACATTAACAGTCCCATGAATATCAAAATCAGAAAGATATGCAGGAGCTGTTTTATTGCTTAAGTATTGTGCACTGTTAATTAGAGATTGTGTATCTGGTCATCTAGAGAGTCAAAAACTGCAGATGGACCTACAGAAGATGGAACTGTTGGAAGGCAAGATGGTTGATGAGCTGGCTTCTCTTAAAGATAAAATTGAACAAACGAAAACAGAGTTGGAGGTCTATAATAATTTGCCAGCTCTGAAAGCATCAGGAGAAGAGAAGAAAAAGGTAATGAAAGTAATGAAACATTGGATTATGCAGAATTTGTGTGGTTTTGATCACCTAGTGGAGGGGAATCTAGACCTGTGTCTGGGAATCCTGACTGACAGGTGAAAACAGAGTTTGCACACCAGAGCAAATGAATCCAAATGCTTCTCTGCTTATACATGGGATTTATTAACTGGGTACATGTAGCAGGCTATCAGCTGGATACCTTTTGATAACTTCCTTCCACAAAATTTCCCATTTATTTTAGTGATTCATCTGAACTTTTCTGCTGTAATTTATGACTACCCATAGGTTTGAATTTAGCAATCTAACCACAGAACCCAAACAAAAAAGAGAAGTCCATCCTGCATGTATTTGCTCTAAGACAAACTCCATCTAGAGCACTTCCCATTTCACGTGTGGTAATTTCCTACAAATTCTTAGCAGCAGCATTCCCACTTGTGTTGATATGATATGGTCTAAGCCTACAACTTGGTCATAACCATTAAATATTACCTTTAGGATAGAGAATGCATTGCTAGAGAAAAGCCTTATGAGTTCATTATGCTTTTGGTCTTGCTCTGAAAGAATGAAAAAGTAGCATCCTGAAAGCTGAATTAAAATAGTGAATCTACAGCCCACAGCAAATGAACTCATCCATTAATCAGTTTGTGTTGTATTTTTTCCAACTAGAGACTCCAGGATGACAAAGAAAAATTAACAATACGTAGCCATGCTTTCAAGAAAGTAATGGAACAACTGAATACAGAGTACGAGGCACTAAAGAGAGAGCTGCAAGAGAATGAGACACATTCTCAGGTATAGCGCTCACACTGCGTATTTTCAGTTGTTTCTGTTGCAGTTTCAGTTTTGTCATACACATGAGGCATCGTATGGACAGAATCAGTTTATTTGTTCTCAGCGAGTTTTCAGAATTATGGATTGTAAATGCATAGCCATATTTTCTGTTTTCAAAATGGATATCATGACAACAAATTTCTTGTAAGCTTTGGATTTCAAAGTTACTAGGCAGAGATCTTCGTGAGCTTAAAAATTGTGTGACTCCTTTGTTTAAATATTTGTATTAATCTTGCTCAGATCTGTCACCCTTTTGTCCTTCCTTTGCTTGAGAAGTTTTGAGGACCAACTTAGAAAAAAACCTACTACAGGAAAAAAAAGGTCACTACTAATTAGATAAGATCCCTTTTGCTTTTAAAGTTATGGTGGTAAGTTTTATCTTGCAATCTCTACTACTTTATTTCCCTTTTTCCAATCCTTGTGCTCCTTGCAGACCACTGAAGTTTTAGAATTTGTTCAGACTCCTTTAAACCCAAGGAACTTTGGTGTACAAGTATATTTACATTTATATTTCAAAAGTGCATCAGGAAAGAAGATGTTTATAAACTCTTGAGCAGCTTTGATTCTTCCATTCCAAACACCCATAAATTTCTGTCATTGTGGCAACAGAGCTTTGCTGGCATATAGGTTTGAACGTACGGAAGAAAAATGGAAAACCTCCAAATAAGCTGAAAAATGGAAATTTATTTTCTCTGCATTTCTCTGATTTTTTTGTTTCACGTTGTTGAGATCTTCATCCTTTAGAACTGTAACTTTTTTCTTACTCAATTAAAAGCTGAAGGTGATGTTTGTACATATTTAAGTTAACTTTCTTCTGGAGTGAACTTTGGGGTGCAGATGAGAGGGCTTAGGTCTAAATGAGGAGGTACCTGGATACATTCGTAGTATATGATCATTGTGGGCTAACTCTAGGGTGATGATATAAATCCCCACAGCTGCATGCCACAGTGTGCAAGACTTCAGATATTGTATAATTTTTATGCCATGATCAGATTCTTATTCCTAGAGGTTACGTAAATCAGAAGTGGTTACCCAGCCAGTGTTAAGATACTTGCATAATAAGGCTGATTATACAAAGTAGTTGTACAGAATTTCTTCAGTTTATTAAGCTGTGGCAGTTCTATTTCAATGTGTGCAAAAAGGATTTGTTTCTTTGCTTATTATGTCATGAGAGTAAATGTCATGAGGGTGAGTAAAGGTATATCGTAAAATAGTTGATTAGTTCACATGAATAAAGCATTGTGAAGTACAAATAACATTTAGATATCTTGAGGGTTTGGGCAATTTTGCAAGCAGTGAACTGTATGACTTGCAGCATTCAAGGAGTTACTATAAAAACACACTGAATATTTCCTTTGGTATATATCAGACAGTATTTTAACCCTAGGCTCCTTTACTAGCTGTATTGCATGTAGCAACATCTACAAAGGGGGCAGTAAAAATTATAATTGGTCAAAAATACCGTATCTTGGAAATAAATGACTGCCATGTTTGCTGTTAACCAGTACTCTAGATAACTGATTCTTCAGTTATCTGTGAGTTTTGAGAAATACAGCAACTATTTTTATTTCTTCTAGCTTAAGAATAAGCTTTTAAGTAAAATGTTGTAATATTTTCCTAATTTATTATCTTAGTTTCCACTGAAAGTTTAGTCTTAGAGTGATTTTTGGTTTTTGCATTTAAAAATAACATCTGCATATCTTGAAATGCAGAACTTTGAACAGTAGCATCAGAAAAACAAATATTATAAAATTGTATTGTAAGGAAGCAGCCATCGATATAATGTCCACATTAGTTTCCTGTTGATGCTGAAAGTCTTGAAGAAGTGCCAGCACTTAACCCACACTCCTACAATCTTCTCGCTGCAGCTCTGTTCTTATCACAGCTTCTGGCATCAGACAGGAAATTTGACTGTGGAAGTAAGGAAGTTTCTTCTGTATAGCTCAAAGTCCAAGACAGTGTCAGGAAATATTGTATCTTTGGTGATTTTAGATCTTACTGATTTTAAGAAGAGATCAGTTAAATGATACAAAGTATAATGAGAGTTAGTATCTCCCTACAGTGTTCACCTTCTTACTTCTGACTTGCTTACACGTTTCCCTATGTGATAAGTCTTGAATTCTCATGTGGTTTTTTCCACCTACCACTGCAGTTGCATGCAGTGGTTTTCTATAAGTAGATGTATGAAGTGTTAAGTTATATACGAGTTAATCATTGGCAGTTTTAAAAATCCTCTTGCCATTGTTTTGCATTTCTGTGGGGTTTTTGTGAGATAATTTTGATCTTGTCAGGTCATAAAGCACAAGGTAGTGATACCACCCCTTTCGGAGATTCTTCATATAAAGTAAGTGTGTAATAACTGTTGTTTTCATTTTTGGCTCTTTTTATGTTTTCAGCTTACAAATTTGGAGAGGAAGTGGCAGCACCATGAGCAAAATAACTTTATGATGAAGGAATGTATCCTTTTCTTTAAGAAATACAGTAAAATTCGTGCACTGTATTAATTGAGGAAGAAGTCTGTTTCCTCCAGCAGAATAAGACAGGACGGAATGGGAAGCAGGAGACATGGGAGGAGGGGAAAGGTGATGCTTTGCAAATGTCTGGTTAGCTGATAGAAATTATATATAGCAAAACTTGCATGTGTTGTCTGAAACAATTTTATGAGGTCCTAACACCTAAGATTTATCTTGCAGTCTGGAGTTTTTCCTGTTGGGTCAGTTTTGCCATTAGATTTATACAAAGATCATCTTCATATATGTCTAGTCTTATCTGAAATTATCCAGCAAGTGTCGCATTGTTTGAAAATCTCTACAGCATGGTGACTTTGCATGGCATTTTGCAGTTTTAAAACACAACAAATATCAATGATGAAAAAGTAAAAAAAAATTGTATGCATTTAATGTATTTCTTATCAAAGAAAACAGGAGTTGCGTGTTAGAGGGAGAAAATCAGAAAAATGTGATAGATAAATAAGATATGACAAGAACATGCAAAATGGGCTGGGATGGGGGAGCAGCACTGTAGTGCTCGCTTTATGTGATGGTAATTAAAGAGCTGCATTCCACTAATGATGTAAGACCTTCCAAAACATCAGCAAAATCTTATTTGCTGCAAGTGGCTTTCCTAAGGTAGTTTCTGAAATTAGAAACACTTTTTTTAAATTAGAATTAAAGTTCTTCTTATCTTGTACTATTCTCCATAGTTATTGTAGAGATCTGAGTAGGGCGTAGTTGGATTTTTATTTGCTATTCTAGGGACTTTGTATTCACTGCAATAAATTCACTTATTTAAATTATTTGGGAAACAAAAAACCTGAAATAGATGCATAGATTCACTGTTACATGATTATAGCACAAATGTAATTGGTAAAAGTAAAAGCAAAACTAGACTGTATCATCCAGTGTGGTATGTTGGGCAATGGGCATGTCTCAGAAAATGGCACAGTTAGACAACTCCATAACAGTCTGGCCATCAGGGAAAAAATAATAATAACATAGGATCTGCATAAAGCATTATCTTTTTCATATACCAAATATGCCATTACTCATATATGCTCAAATTTTTAGAAAAAAATCTGGAAGATGTCTTGGACAACATAATGTAATTGGAGCCACCTCCTCTATGAAGAAGGCTCTACAGGAATATTTTATGAAGGCAAGAATTTAGATCCTATTTTTTCTAACAGAAAAAAAGCTCTGAACAAACCAAGAGGAAAAGTTGATTGGGATATTAAAAGTGCCTTCTAACTTGCTACAGTGCATTACCTACCCAAGTGCAGACCCTTTATACAGAGTTTTATGCCTTCTTGGGCTAGTGGAAGGAAAGGTCCTGCTTTCTAGGACTCGAACTTATGTAGCCAGAGTTCTGAAGTGCCAAATTGTATTGGCTGTAAATAGCTAAAAGCCTTGAAATGGGTTTGTTTGCAATGTAACAATAGGCATAGTCTTCCACAAGGGACCTGTTGCCTATATAGATGAAAACAAAACTGACTCAGGCAGGTAATGTCTTTCTTTTATCATGCTTGGCAGCTAGTAAATTGATGTAAGTCTTTTAGACCCAATTTGAGTTTTTTCCATTATTTTCAATCCTTCAACAGTTTTCACAGAAGGAAACTTACTGTATTGTGATTCCCTTCTGATCTCTAATTATGCTAATATTTATACTGGCAGTTTGTTTCCTTAATTCTTTTAATCAGTCATAGCAACCAAAAGTCAGGAGAGTGATTACCAGCCAATAATGAAGAACGTGAGAAAACTGGTCACAGAATACAACAAAGCTCTCATAGAAGCTTTACAGAACACCAAGAACTGAACTCGGGCACTTCCTTCCTGCTCTCATGGACCAACAATGAGAGATGTGCACAGGCAGCATGGAAAGCTGGATCACTGAGCTCATTTGCCCACTACTACAGAGACAGATATTCTTAAAAGTATTTTTACAGGTTTTTTAGAAGTCACAGGTTTTAATGGTATCTCACCTTTTGCAACATTTAAAAATTTTAGAAATAAACTTCTGAATTTTAGCGACTTGTAGAAATAAAAAGGAAATGCTGCACAATGAGTGTAAAATCACCAGAACATTTTACTGAGGCACATTGCTGGATCGCATCTCAAATGGGAAGCTTCAGGCTGTTCACACAATGAATCTCAAATTGTCTTGTAGTCCTATCCTTGCCAAACAGGAGTTTTCGCTGAATAAGGACTGTCGTACAGTCTCTCCTACGCATTATCTTAAATGAAGTATGTAATTACCATCCCTATTTAAATAGCAATTTTTAGAAGTAAGGAAAACATCTAAGGATTGCAAGCATACTTGCAAGTCAGAATTGCTTCATAGTGTAAAATCTATAATAAAAGCAAATGTACTTTGGATCTGTCAGCAAATTTTATTTCCCAATGGGGAACAGATTAAATTCCTTATTTTATATTTTTTTAATGTAACTATAAGGGGATAACTGTGATAAAAAGTAGTAAAACATAGCTAATGCTGACCTTGAGTGGAGCATTTTACTTTTGTAGTATTCACCAATAAAGGAAATAACAGGGAAAATTATTTGTATTTTTTGCAATGTTTTATTTCCTCAGGTTTCAAGCTGCGCTGTCATAGGCAACTTCTACTTTGACAAAAATACATAGGAAGAAATTCAACATAGAACAAAACCAGGATTGATACAGAAATAACAATGTGCATGGTGATACAGAAATTTCAGAAAACATGTACATAAAACAAAATTTCCATGTATATATTTCCCTCACATTCTACATGTAATGTAATTATAAACCACCGTTGATAATTTGCTCCACCTGGTATGTTGTAAGCTAATCCTGATCAAAGAGAAAAAAGCACAGTTGACAATTTTTACAAAAAAAATAATAAAAAACAGTGGGGTCTGGATGTATAGACATTCAGCTCTCTTAGAAAACTTTTCTGAAATAGAAGTAGACTATATGCTTCACTTTATACAACTGGAGTAGGCAAAGAATTAGAAAATGTACTGAGTCCATTAAAACAGAAGATCTGTATTTTTGTCTCTAAATTTTTCCAAAGCTATGATTGGCATTTTGAGCATAAAGAGTATAAAATACTGAAGATTCTTGCAGTGAGCACTGTGTTTCCAAATTCAGCACAGTAAATGCTGTTGCTCTGTATATTTGTGTCTGTATAATATTTAGAAATAATGGAACAGGATTTCTATAAACCTAGGACTGTTATCTAGGGGAAATTCCCACTAATGTCTCTTCCTTCCTGTCAAAGTTTCAGCTATTCCAGAGAGAGCCCATTATTTGCTGAGATAAAGTTGAAGTCTGATATTCTCACCGATGAAACCATCAGCCGGAGAGATCGCCTCCTGAATTCCACTTGTGCTGCAATAACATATTTTAACGAACAATGGAAAAAAGCTGCAGACTGAACAAACAGACCGCTTTGAATTCGCTTTCAGGCAGGGCAGGGGATGGTTTTATTCCTTGGCGGTGATTCTGTAAGATAGCACGGTGAAGTCTGCAGGTTTGTGTTGTGTTCCCTAGGAGATGCCTGTCATAAAAGCCCTCTCTCCAGCATGCTGGTTTTCTCCTCCTTCTACTGAAGGATCTCCAGGTTACCTGCTTCCGCCTGAGAATCTCGTCAATTGTTCTTTCTTTTAACAGTTCATCCGTATGTTTCTGGATCATGGTCATAGTACCCATGACTGAACAGAACTGAACAGGATTCTGAATGGTTAGCTACGCAACAGGCATTTAATCTCCCTCTAGAAGATTAATAACTCCTTCCCAGTAGTGAGCTGAGGAAGTTGTATCCATATCCAGCTCCTAAAGTCCTTCTTTTTTTTTAATGCGAGTTTAAGTACCAAACACACAGCATTTTTTCATGAAAGCTCCTGTGTGTATATCAAGACACAAATTCAGTCACACAGGTGCCTCTACCCAGTCAATCTTTTATGCATTTTATACTATCACTTTGAACAGAGAGGACATTAATTTAGTGGGAGCTTCTTTGCGGAGGAGAAATTTAAAACGTTTTCTGCTCCCGTGTCTCACCAGGGCTGAGCAGAAGTAAGGATCACCTCCCGCAGCCTGCTGGCAGTGCTCCTCCTAACACACCCCAGCATACTGTTGGCCTTTTTGGCTTGTGGTCAGCTCGGTGTCCACTACGAAGGACCCCAAAGGCCTTCTCAGCAAAGTTGCTTTCCAGCCACTCGGCCTCCGCTGTGTACGGGTGCCTGGTTTGTACCTCCCCAGGGGCAGCACTGTGCATTTATCTCGGTGGAACTTGATGAGATTCCTGTCTGAGCCCGTTGAGGTCCCTCTGAACAGTGGCACACTCCATCAGCCTCTCCTCCCAGCTGTGTATCACCTGCACACTTGTTGGGGGTGCACTCTGACCCAGCATCCAGGTCATTAGTGAAAAGGTTAAACAGTATGGGCACAAGCATCCACCCCTGGGGTACACCACTACTGACTGGCCTCCAGCTGGACCTTGGGGCGCTGATCACAGGGTGAGCCCCAAGCCAGTTTTCAGTTCACCTCACTGTCTGCATACTCTAACCGTGCTTTGTCAGCTTATTTGATTTACAGGAAACTGTCACATGCCTTGCTAATGTTGAGGAATAACATCATCCACACCTCTCTCCTGGCTCCCTGAGATAGTTACCTCATTATGGAAGGCTATCAAGCACAATTACCCCTTCATAAACCCATGCTCTCTACTTACGCTCATCTTCCCATCCTTCACAAGCTGGAACGTAGGAAGTTCCACTCAAATATGAGGAAGAACTTCTTTAGGGTGAGGGTGACAGAGCCCTGGAACAGGCTGCCCAGGGAGGTCATGGAGTCCCCTTCTCTGGAGATTTTCAAGACCTGCCTGGATGCAGTCCTGAGTCATGTCCTCTAGGCAATCCTCCTTCGGCAGAGGAGTTGGACGAGATGATCTCTAGAACGTCCCTTCCAGCTCCAACAATTTCGTGATTCCGTGATTCACGTGTCTGAAAATGGTTTTGAGCATAAGTTGCTGCATCCCTTTCTCAGGGATCCAAGTGAGGCTGACCAGCTTGTGGTTCCCTGTCTCGCTCTTCATGCCCTTCCTGAAGAGGAGTGACATTTGCTTCCTTTCGGTCTTCAGAAGCTTTTCCCTGTCACCATGAAAAAAAGATAATTGAGAATGGCCTCGCGGTGCCATCAGCCAGCTCCCTCTGCACAGGCAGGTACAACAAGCCCTGTGGATTTACTTTATGTCCAGTTTATTTAAAAGTTCCCCAGCCTGGTCCACCTTCGGGAAGATGCCACTGAAGCACTAGGAGACCAGGTTTGACAGCATCAGTCACTCCAAACTCCACTTTGCTGGCACACGGCTTGGAAATAAGCATTTCAGTTTCAAAATCTTCAACCAAAGGGGCTGTTATTTCTGTTCTATGTTTGTGCATGAGGATGAGCGTAGGAAGGACTGTCATTATTCCCAGCACACGATGGGATGACACTGCAACACCCTTGTTCTGGTATTCAGGCATATCATCATATCTCCAAGCAAACTGTGTTTTTCCTGCAGGCAAGAATTAATCTTCCAGTTGGGCTTCCTGCTTCATCTTACCTTCACTGCTTTTCATTGTGATGAAAAAAGCTTACATTTCTTTCAAAAACAGTTGGGTTTTTTCCTTGCATTACAGAATCACAGAATCTTAGTGGTTGGAAGGGACCTCTGAGATCATCGAGTCCAACCACATAAAAAAAAAAAAACAAAAAAACCACCACACAAAACAAAACACAAACCTCACCAACAAACACCACCAAAAACACCACCCACCAACTAAACCCCACACCCACGACCCGACCTACAACACCCCACCACAAACCAATAATCTTGGGCACTAGAGCATGCCCTGAAGAGCCATGTCTACACGTTTCTTAAATACCTACAGGGATGGTGACTCCACCACCTCCCTGGGCAGGCTGTTCCAGTGCCTGACCACTCTTTCAGTAAAGTAATTCTTCCTAATATCTAATCTAAATCTAATCACTAAATTAGTGAGCTTAGAAGACAACATGCAGCACTGCCGTGCAATTCCAGGCAGGCAGAACACTGAGATTCTTTTTTATTTTTGTTTTGTTTTGGTTTTTTTTTTTCCTGATGATACTAGTTAATGCTTCTTAGTGCTGGTATGTGCTGTTTCACGACTGGAGGGCTACATTTCCGAAGTGAAGTGGTTGCAAAGTCTTTCAGTACACTGCTATTTCTCTGCTGCAAATGTAAAAGAAGAACACAAGGCAAAAGGCAGACTTCGTGATGAGGCACTAGCTGTAAGAACATCTTACTGTGAGGAGAAAGGTACTAAAATGCTCACTTTCTGACTGTTCTGCAAAGTATCTGCTTTGAGCGAACTCCTTGGAAGCAAGTCTTATAGTGATAAGGCATCTGAGTGAAGTGGACGTGAAAAAACCACCCTCAGATTCTGAAAGAGATCATAAAATCGGAGTTCATTTGGACACATGCACAGTGATGAATACCAGGTGACCACTGAGCCCTACACATACCACAGGGGACAACTCCAGCCGGAGCAATGCTGTGGAATGCAGGTTAATCACTGGGAAGGGGAATGGAATCACTTCCAAACAGAACAGTTGTCATCTTGTTCTTCTTTCGCAAAAAAAAGAAGGAAGCCTTTAAGCATTTTGTAACTGTAGAGTTATGAAATTTGAACTGAATTCAAATCCCAGCTTTGATCAATCATTCATTGGGATTGGCAGAAGTCTGGAGCAGAGGAAAAAGTGTTCCCTGCCCTGACTCGTGGTCTATGCTTGCAGGTTCGGCTCTCAGGAAGAAGGACTAACTGGACAACATGCCAAATGTGTGAAATGGAGGAAGCCTCCCACATTTTTAAAAAAAATGAGCCAGAAATATAAAATTATCCGCTCTTGTTTCCTCTTGTAAAACTAATTCCTTGAAAGCCACGTTCATTTAAAGTGACTGAGCTTGATTCACTGAGCGCCAGTATCTTTGGATCAGGCCCAGGATTTCTTCTGGGCAGCAAAGGATGAGTAAAGGTGCACAACCTCTGTCTCCAACATACAACACGAGTTTGCTCACAAATACTGTTTCAAGTGAGGTGAGGGGGACTCAGCACCTCTGAAAATTAAAGAAAAACAAAATAATTATTATAGCAGAAATTACCAGTTATGCATGAGAGACAAAATTCCAAATAGAGCCTTGAAGTTTTCAGTATCCTTCCTGTTCTTTCTTTTTCTTCCAAATGAAATGAAAAGACGGTGTTTAATGGCTTGCACTTGTGTTCAAGTTCACTATATTTAATATTTTTTAGGGTTATTGAATTGAAAGTTACTGAAGTCCTTTACCTATACGCAAACTTACGTTTTAACTTCTCACCTTGGGATCAGATGTGCTTATCTTTCACGTTTCCACATTTCAAGAATGGCTAAAATTTTATTGTTTTATTACATTATATTGCCATTCAGAAATCTTTCTTTCACAGAGAGAAGACTGAAGTTAAAGCTGGGGTGTTCAAGAGAAGGAACTGTTACACTGCAGCTCACCAACAGTGCACATGTGGCTCTTCTACATCAAGACTTTAGCCCAGTGCAACATAAATTTGGAAGCAGAGCCAGGTAGACAGCACATTTGTCACTAAGCTGCACTTTCTGAATGCTGGTTTAAATTAAATAAAGTTAAACAATGCAGTCATCAAATAAAAATTACAATTCAAAGCACATTAACAGTGCAAGATTAATTCAGTGGAAGATAGATGGTCCTGTGAATAGGATTTTAAGAATGAATTTTTCCAGACTGTGGTCTCCTGAAAATCCAAGAGAAGCTCTTTTTTTATGAGAAGAAAATAAAAACACTGAGCGAAACACCTGATCATAGCTATGTTTGCAATTTGGAGTTACCTTTTGAGTATCCATATGCAGGAGAGGCAGTAGAAAAAGCAAGAAGTGACTGCACTTCCTCAGAATGGGCTGCCAAGTCAAGAGAATGAGCTGCAACCAAAGCCAGAATCTGTCACTTTTCCTACCCGGCCTGAGAGTTTCTCACAACCACCTATTACAATATCACCACTTCCCCACACTGTCCTTTCCATGTTAGAATGACTTATCTTTACGACGTCCAACATAAACCCTTGTCTCCTTCAAGTTTCTACGCTGCCACTGCGTTGCACAGGGATAGTCCTCATCCTGACAGCTTAGACCAGCAGCAGTACGTGTCCTCTGACTGGTCACCTGGCTACTACCTCTCACTGCCAGGTGATCCAAAATGAATGGCTTAGGGACTGTGGTTTGCCTCAGTGGTATAGGCTGTTCTGTAGGGGACAAAAGGTCCGTTTAAGAAAAGAAGTTTAAGCTCCAGCATTTATGAGCCTCTGCTTCACATTAGCTGATTGCAGTGATTAATAATTCCTAAAGTTCCTCTGCTGCCTCCAACTAATGCATATTAACATCATGTCAAGGCCAAAGTAATGGCTTGCTTCCAAAAAGCATAATAGAGCCAGACACTGCAAGAGGATATGTGCTTTCTGCTAACACATCTACCTGATTAAAAGAGTGCAGTGGCATTGTTTATTTTTCCTCCTCACATATTTCCATGCACTACAGCATGTATGAATGGATTGTCCTTGAGACAAGCATGCTGCTTATCTAAAGAGGAAAGCCTGGTGTCAGGAGTTCAGGGCACTTGACATATCATAAAATTAGCCTTCAGCAAACAGAGTTATGAAAAGCCATGTTTAATGCTAAGGTTATATTTTCATGTTGAAAGACAATTTGTTTCTCGGCTGTAACTAATTTAAAAACTCATGCACACCATTGTGATGGGTATTAAGTTAAATGTGAATGCTGATATATATTAATCAGCACTTAACCAACAATTAAACCGATGTTCCTGAGGGGAACACTTTAGAAATTGCATGGGCTTGGACAGCCTTTCTGAGTCTTTCCAAGTACCTTTAGAAAAGACCAAGGGTGCAGTTTACAGGTCTAGAGCTACATACCCGCCTGAGGATGTGCCATGGGCATGCTCATTTGCCAACCCAGTAGTAAACAACCTCTACTAGTCTCACATGTAAGAAAAGCTAGAGTAATTTGGTATCATATTTTACTCTTCTTGCCATCCTCATTTTTAGCCCAGTTTCTTTCACTGGCAATATGGTTTTGCCAGATGGCTATTTCCAATTCTCCTGCGCTTTAATAGCGAATGCAGGCTGAGATTTAGGATCCTCTTATTTGTAGATCCATCAACTTAAGTTGAAGACTGGATAGCAAGAGGTGGGCTTGTGCATGGGATCCTGCTCTGATATCATTGCTGCTTGGTGGAAGGGATAGATAATTCTACTGCACTTCTGTGTTGTTCAGTAATCAGAGGGATGATCAAGTCATACAGTTTTTAGATCACAGAACAGAAAACTGATATGACCTACTTTTAGGAAGGCTCATATTCCAACAAAGTGAAATATAGGGATGAAAATATAGACGGTAAGGCTGGCAGACCCTTAGGTAAGAAGAGCAGTAAGCTAGAATAGTGAAATATTTTAAATTCCACAGTCTTGCAAAATCTTATTGTATGAATAATTTTGACATCAGTGGGAGCAATAATCAAACTGCAGCCCTTAAATGCCTTCCAAATAGAAACAGATCTACACTTAAACACTTACTACACGTAAACAAGTACTTAGATGTTTGCTGAATCATAGATGTTATGCTTTATTGCTTCAAAAATTAAATTATATAGTGGAACACAAAACAAATACGTGAGCCTGCTGAGGCTAGTATCCTAACCAAATTCTGACTTGGATAAGTGTTTCCTCTCTTTTGGCTTCAGCAAGTCTTTGCAGCCTTCTTGTATTTATGGAGTATTGCCTATTTAAGCTGCCTGACCTCATCCTGGAGATATCTCCCTCGTCACAGCAGATGAAATGGTCAGCAGGAACAAGTTGATTATTCAAAAAATAGTGAGTAGCTGACCTGGCCAATTACGTTTACTGCAAAATCAGTATCAGCAGCAGGCCATAGGCATTGCTTTGCATTTAAGTACATTAAAAATGGAGATGATGTGTTTCTCCTCAGTGACCTGTTTAGCCCTGGGGAGTGAGATCTAAGTGAGAATTTTAAAAACCCCTCTAAGCTCATAATAACCATCTGGAGAACCACAGTGTTAACTGAAGTTGTTTAACTTCCCATCCCTCAGCAAATCAAAAGACACTACGAAAAAATATGAATGATAGGCCATGTTAGAAGCAGGCTAAATGAGCAACAGAACAGAGTTATCCACTAAATAGGAGCTATGATAATACTTAGTATCTGGTAATACACTAAGTATTCTGATACTGGAGGGGCCTATACCAGGCTGTCATGCCATGTGGATAATCACTGCCTCTTCATGTCTAAGAGTAGATGAAAATGTTCTCAAAAATCAAAGATGGACAAAATATATGTGTGTATTTTTGTCTAGAACCAGACCAGGTAAATACCTTACATTCTGCCTCCTTTAAGCCTCAAAAGGGAATTTCAGTAGTGTTTGGACCTCACATTGTATTTTACACCCATAGGGTATTTCCAGTTTATGTTCCGACTTGGTTTCACTTTCAGTTATATTTTTGGGGTGGGGGGGAAGGGGAGCGGCAGCAGGTAAGCAGCAGCTCTGGGTTAATATGTTGAAATCTGCTGTAGGTGACACGCTTCCATCCATATGGCAAAAGATCTTGGGCGTAAAGGACTTCCTCTGTGAAATCTACACCAATCAAAGGCTAAAAGGTCTTCCTAAGGAAATTAAATCAAAGTAGTATCAACCCATACCCCATTTCCAAAATGATGCTGAACATTTGCTTTTCTACGTCCGTAAAAGTCATTCCGGGTGTTAGCATCTTGGCAAAACTACTGGACTTTCAAATGCCACATTGTCTTAGGTTATATTTAGTCAAGTGGTAAATAAGATTGCCCTTTATTTGCAATTCTGTTTATATATCTGAGTGTGCTTTTCCATTTATTTCATTAATTTTTTGTGGTAATTTTCGTATTTTTTCCTCATGCTTTGTTTTAGCTTCTGATTTTTGAGACCCCCCCAAGCGGTGTGGCATTTTGATCCCACTGAAGTCATAATAACTCCCGGTGTGATTTATTATTACAACAAGTTTTCAGTCTGTTTCCAATTGTCAAATGCGGAGAAAAATTGTTTCCAGTAAAGCACATGAACTAACGGAGTGGTGTGCTGGATTGTGGCTGGCTTTGGTCTATACTGGATTCAGCTGGTTGTTTCGTTACTGTTTACTTCATATATTTATTATTGTGTGCTGAGACGCGTTACAGTCAGCAGCTTACAAGTGGATAAAATAAATAAGGGAAAGGACGGTAGCGCCCTGGGAAGTTAGCACATCTGCACTTTGAGAGGGGGATGAGACTTTTCACCTAGGTGGAGGGCTGTTTACTCGTGCTCTCCCGCCTGCTGGAGGATGCCATCATTGTTCCTATTTTGCTGACTGTGACCGACAGCAGTCCCCTGCCTCTCCAGCAGCTCCAGATAACTGTTTTGATGTATTGCTGGATGGACAGGATTTGCACTGCCCTGCAGTCCCGCTGATACAAAATGCCTTTAAGATCCTGCCTTTCCCATCCTAATCTACAAAGGAAACAGGAAAAAGGAACTTAAACTCCCTGTACTCAGACAGCAATGAGACTGTTCCAGCCTGCTCCAGTGCTGCGATTTCTTGCCTGTGACTTGTAAACAGCGTACCATGCAGGAGAAGAGTAACTGGTAAACGTCTGCCCCGAGAAAAGGATACTCCATGAGCAACTGTAAGAACTGGATGGATAAATTTTGGAAAGCATGGACCCTTTAGCACATCTAGTTCTCTATGGATTCAGCCTGATGATTTCAGGTAAGCCTTTGCTTTAATACCTGTCGTTGACCTGTCATGCCTTTCTTGTTTCTCGCACAACGTGCAGACAAAACTCACAACTCTCTGCTCCTTACTTTATCAATTTGAGTACTTGTGTTTGTTTCAGTGAGAATACTTATCTCTGTGCAGCGCTCTCACGGCGAGTGAGGGCAGGACTGTGGCCAAGTTGCTGGGGAGGATTTAGCTACATGTAGAATCTGCTGCTACCTCTTTTTAATTGTTGAAGTCATTTGTTGACACATACACACATCGCAACAGGGTTTCTCCTCTGTCTCACATTACTAACCTTTTCATAAAGCTCATTACTACGAAACCATTGATGTCTTTCCCCAAGAATACCTGCTCCAAATACAGATTAAACGTTGACTTTTTCTGTGACTGACTATATGAACTGTTTGAGCAGTAAGAAATGTTGATGTTTCTAGGTATACCAGACAGGTATTTTAGACAAGTTTTTAGACAGGATTCCACAACTGCAATCTAGCTGAAAGTCAGTGGACAAAAAGGACAGAATAATGCACATTATATAAGGTGAATTAATAACACTTTAAACACAGCTCAAGAATGATTCAGTATTATCAGCAAATGTCATTAGTTCAACAAGTCAGAAGTTATAAGAGACATCTGCAGAAATGTATACAGAAAGATTCTATTAATGCAAGTTTAGTTCAGAGTAGTCAGAGCATTAACGTTAGAGATGCTTTGCTGAAGCTATTGCAAGCAGAGCCCTGGGGAAGCCTGCACTCTTCCTATCAGATTCTTAGTTGCTCGGCTTTTGAGTATTGCTTTCACCATGCAAACCAAGCAAACCAAGCAAAATCTGTAACAGAGAAATACAACCCACACAATAAGCTTAGACTCTTAGCTCGCTCCTAACCATTTCACTGAGATATGCCTAGGTTGTTACAGTCCATCTCATGATAGAAAGGTAATGTGCTGTAACACAGCAGATGTGCTGCAATGAAAACCAGAAAGTAGCAAGAAGAGGCAGAAGTCTTCGTTGCCATGTAACTTACTTTACAATTTCCAGATCTTCTTGCTTAACAGCATATTAATAGCTAAGTCAAATTGTGAACAGATGAGTTTGAGATGTTACTTTTGGCATCTATAAAAGGCTAGAGATTAATACAGGCAAAAATGTGTTTAAAGTCTGTTGACTGTGTGTTCTTATCTAACCATTGCTGTAATAGGCTATGTATTGTTTACCAATTCCTCTTTTGTGGCTTAATTTTCTTGATTGCTTAGCTGCACATTGATTCAAACTGTTTAGCCCTCAGATCATTTCCAGCTTTTCACTTTAGGGAGATACCCGGCATGCTGTAAGCACTATGGATAAAGAACACAGGAAAGCCCAGTCACCCCGACTCTTTCCCCTTGTCTTTGCTGTTTCTCTCCTTGGTAACGTATACCGGGTTGACACAGAGAGCCAGCGACGTTCATTAAGTCACACGTAGGGGAGAAACAAGCCAGCTGGGGAGATGAGCTGTATACAGAGGTGGACGGTGCAGACAGCCAAGTCCTGAAGAGCTGCCAGTCACTGCCTTTTCCACCGGGGCCGAGCAGCGAGGTGTGTGCTGCAGTCACACCCATCTCGATAGATCTGTCAGCTTTCCCGCTTTTGTTTGAGAATGATATCATGTTTCCTGGGGCCAGCGGTGGAAGACAATGCGAGCCTGCTTTCCTCTAGATACTGCAGGCGGAGTTCAGGAAAGCGGGGCTGACATTCCCCGTGCAGGGGAGGCATTGCGCTCAGCCCGGGGGCTGAACTGGCTTAACCTTCTCCCCCACCAGCGTGGGCTACGCTGGGTGTGTGGCTGGGTAGGCACAAAATCCACTCCACCCTTTTCCAAGGTGAAGGCTTGGCTCTCGTTACGAGAAACGGCCCTTGATTTAATGTCTTTTTTTTTTTTTTTTTTTTTNTTTTTTCTCTTTCAATAACAGTACTCCATTCGCAGCTAGAGCTAAAGGTCTGATTTCACAGAATCACAGAATCTTGTAGGTTGGAAGGGACCTTAAAGATCATCTCGTCCAACTGTCAACCTAACTTTGACAAAAATAGACACCCGCACAACAAACAAAAAGCATCACCATCACTAAACCATACCTCCCAGGACTACATCAACCCGTCTTTTGAACACCTCCAGGGATGGTGCCTCAACCACCTCCCTGGGCAGCCCATTCCAATGACTGATAACCCTTTCGGTGAAAAAATTTTTCCTAATATCCAGCCTGAACCTCCCCTGGCGTAACTTGAGGCCATTTCCTCTCGTCCTGTCGCCTGTGACTTGAGAGAAGAGACCGACCCCCACCTCTCTACAGCCTCCTTTCAGGTAGTTGTAGAGAGCGATAAGGTCTCCCCTCAGCCTCCTCTTCTCCAGGCTGAAGGTAACATTTGGAAGGTAACATCCAAATACACACAAATGCTTGCTTTTGCACTGTATATATGGTGACTGTTTGCCACTGCAAACGTTCAACTAAATTGATTCAATTAAATTAAATCCTATTGGGATTCTTTAAACTAAAATGAGCGTCACCACAAATTTTTCTTTGGGTTGATTCTACTCCAGTCAGCATTTTGTAGGATCAAAATGATCCTGGCATCCATCCTGAAGCATGGATCCACCTAGCTTGTGGCTAGGTACAATCAGTTAAGCCCTGACCAAAGAAGAGCCACAGACTCACCCACTCCCTTGGAAGGCTGACAGAACTCCCTTGGCTTTTGCCTTTTAACCACATCCTCAGATGGTCTGGAAATTTGGTTGCAGCTTCTCACAGTGGGCTAACTCTCAGAAATGTTCATGAGTGAGCCTTATTTTAACAAGATGGCCACTGTCAGAAAGAGATTTGTGGAAACCAGCAACAATTAGAACCAGTTTCAAGCACGTTTCTTTCACTGTTTCTGGCAGGAACAAATACATTGTCAAATGTCTCTGTGCTCCAAGACAGACAGAATCTTCTATGCTATAGATTTGCTCCACCAATAATCTTAAATCTAGTGGGTTTCTAAAAATACTGGAAGTTTTTTAAATTGTGTGTGTGTGTGTGTGTGTGTGTGTGATTTAGCTATTGGACCCGTATATGGTAAAAGACGCAAAAGGTTATATTAGCCTTTTAAGAAAGAGTGACAGTGCAGTGCAACTAACAGTGCAGTAGCGTTCAGTGCTAGCTCTCTGTAATCCCTGTTGATAACTGTGTTTTCTTTGAGATCAGTTGGTGTTGCAACAAAAAAAAAAAAAACACCATAAATTGTATACATTATCTTTATTATGTGACTCATTTACTTATTTAGAAAGCTAAGCATCTTTTAGCATACGTTACCAGATACACAAGCACCCTTATAATGTGCTGTAGGCTCTTCAAAATTACAAGAAATCATAATTTTTAGTTAGACTGGAAAGTTCTAATTATTCTATTTCCAGACTTGTTTTTCTCTTGTGAAGCTTAACCTAAAGAAGACCTGTACTAACCTCTAGTTAATACATGCCTGTGACAGTGAATATGAGTGTCATTTTTTGCATAATTAAAGGAACCAAGCCTGTGTGAGTATCTTCAAATACGCTGTTTTCAGATCAAAATGGCACCTGAACTTCAGTCTGTTCTGTGGCTGCAGAGCTGGGGTTTCAGCCTCCCACAGCCAAAGCGGGGGACACAACCACATTTGAGCTTTTAATCTAAAGTATTTCAAAACTATGCTGACTAGACATTACACTGACACACAGCATTTTGGACACCTAAATTATCAGACTATTAATGTAGTTTTCATCCTTGTTCCTGAAGCGTATTCAATTTGTGAGACTTAGCAATTGCATCCGCCTTCCACTCTTAGGCTATTTACCCAAAGGGAGCAGTATTCTGGTGCCTTTTTTATGAGCCTGAAATTTACATGAAATTTAGACTCCTCTTGAGATGTAGTCTTCACCTAATCTGGAAACCATGGGCCTGACACAGCAATCACTGGTTGAATATCTGACCTGCTGAATGTTGGTATTGCTGCACGGTTCTGCCAGGACAGTCATGACTACAAAATTGATGGATCTGTCTTATTTGTGAAAGAGGGCTGTTCTGTTTTAGTTACATTGTTGGCTATATGTTTGCAAAGAAAAAAGGTTCCAGCTGTGACCTAATTCATCGCTCCCTGACTCTGCAGCTGGAAGACAAAAACACCAGCTTCAGCCTGTGTGGGCAGCTCTGTGCTCAGTGGAGTTACAAAAGCAGGCTGATTCTCTCCAGTTCTTTTATTTTTTAGCTTTAGAATTTTCTACTGATGTGCGCCTGGTTCAGATCTTGTGAGAGGTAGAGTAGCTCTCAGGAAGCCTGTGTTCCCAAAGGCCATTTCAGCAGCTGGGAATAGTCAGGAGTGAAAAGGCATTGCATCAGACCCGGAGGAATCAAATCTGAACGGGTGAAGTGAAATCACACTGCATTCACAAGTGTTAACATATGCTATTGTTTTAGATGCAGATTTCATATATATATATCAATATATACATGTATGTATAATAGATTGTTTGGATATTTAGTCATAATTAAGCCTGTTGGAAGGATTACTTTTTTGCTGAAATTTTATTTCAGGGAAAAAAAAAAAAAGCAAGCTGTAACATTTTGCAGAGATGGTCTGATACCAACAAGAATTTCATCTGGAAGGCTTTAGGTGGACAAGAGGGAGCATAGAGGTCAGACAGACTGATTGTAGCTGAGTAGCTGGCTTTAAGGCAGGGAAGATGTCAATTTGGTCCTTTTTTGCCCACAATGAGAACTACCTGGGTCGGAAACCTGCTCTGCATTGTTCACATAGACTTGAGCCTGCTTGACCCAGACCTGTCTCTTAAACACACAAAACCCCTGCTCAGCTTTCCAGGGAAGACCTTGGAAAGTCATTGTGGTGTGGAAGGTTTTGGGTAGGTACAGAAGAAATGAAGCACAAATGGATGCACTTACCACTTAGGCGAGACAGATGTATAGTTCCATGGTCAGCTCCCACTGTGACCCAAGATCTATCATCTGGGACAGGTGGGATGAAAATCTTGGAGAAACAGCAATGAAGTGCTGCTCTCCAAAGACAGTGTCTACCCTGTGCTAGTGGCAAGATCGTATTTAGGATCCTGTTCCACTGTGGTTTTCGGGGAGACATGTAGCAAAGAACCACCCTGCGTCTGAACTGGAGACTCTGCCGTAAGGAGTTTAAGATGCTGATTGCTTTTTAGGGCCCAGATTTGATAACCGTTCTCCAAGTAACACCCAAACTAAGAACATGCACTAATAATGTCAAACAGTGCTGTTCCATCTGCATTTCTGTTTGTGACGATTTCACTGTGTTATTTTCTGGCTGTTCATCCCAGACCTGCCACTGGTCAGGGACCTGAGCCTCATTAGTCACAAAGTGTGCTTAGCACCAGAAATATCTCCTGCTTCTTTACTCAGAAAAATCAGTAAGTGGCAAAGTGAGGGTACACTGCTGTACAGGCAAAAATGTGTTAGAGCATACATCCATCCAGCAGCCAACGCCCACAGACACTTCATGACACATCACTTCATGACACCTAACACATCTTGCATGCACTGATATAACCCTAGAAAGACTAATACCTATGTTATTTTGCATACTTCAGTTTGGCACATGCGCACAAACAACATACAGTATATGTATGCAGGACGACATAGTAGCTTCATAATGGAACGTACAGGAACGCCATTGCTGTGGACATACTTGTTCTTGCTTGCAAGTACTTTCTCAGCAGTATGTACCTGTCTTTGGCTAGCTGTAAATACAGACAGATGTAGCTGAACTACAAGCGTGTCCTGCTTGAGCTTCCCCACATTCCTCATCTTTTTTCAGCATTACCAAGCACATTGTCAGCTCCTTGTTCAATAAGCAATTTCTGCTGATACGTCATTTTCAGCTTTACTTCCTCATAGTCAACCAGGCCTAAGGAGAAGTCATGAGAAAGCATCTTTCTACATTTTGGTTACCTACACACACACATTTAGGCACCCTCACTGGGAAACCCCCAACCAAGCTGCACCAGTGGTTTCTTTCTAGCTTTTTCACCTTAAAAGATTGCTTTGACTGAAATGTAGAGAAAACAATTTCATTCCATTTTGCAAGACGGCAGTTTCGTTTCCTTCAGCTGCTCCAGATGTTCCCAAGGGCCCGTGAGAGACCATTAGCTCTAGTACCTTTGACAGGCTATTTTATTTTTCACACTTGTGCTCTGGTCTTCCCACTACTACTAAGTAGCACAGTGATGTTCTGTCACTAATTTTTTTGTCTCTTGTTAGTTTCACGATACCTTCCTTCCACAACTAATGCCCTATTTCTAAGGGCAAGAGGTCTCAGTATTCTTTGAGCTTTCCCACGGCTGCTCACAGTAGCATCAAGTAAGATACAAGGAGTAAGATTCTTTCCGTGGACAACAAGAAAGGTTTTATTGGCAAACCTAACTTTTTTTTTTTTTTTTCTTTCTTCCCTGCTGCTGCTGCCATGTAGCAGAAAATCTTAATCTGTTTTGGTAATAATAATTTCAGCCTTGTTTTCCTGTAGAGGAGTGTGCTATCAGGGGAGAACTTGACTCACTGGGAGAAATTACCTGAACTGCTGCTATCTTTGCATCCCAGATGAAATTTCCAGGGCACTAAGTGACTACTGAATCCATAAAATGAATATGTGATTTCAAAGCCCCCTGAAATAATTTACTTTTTTAGAGACTGAACAAAATATAACCAAAATTGATAAGAGAAGTGTTGACTGCAAGAGGAAATAAAGATTGCCAAATACTGTTGTGGTATATGTTCCACTCTCCATATGAAAAATATCTTCAAACAACTAATGTTTTGGATTAGTTTCTGACTAGCTTTAATATTAAGTATGGAATACTCTATTTCTATTTCTCCTTTTTTTTTTCCTTTTTTTTTTCTTTTTTTTTTTAGAGAGAGGAGACATGGGGGTTAGGTCTCTATTTGTTAATCTCTTCATATTTCACTTACATTATTTCCATCCTGATTATCTTCTAAATTGGCTAATTAGTTAACTTAAAAAAAAAAAAAAAAAAAAAAGTCAGTGCAAGTTATTCAGTACTTCACTGGGAATTAATCATATGCTCAAAGTTGCTTACATGATTGCCTGTTGCATTCTTAAATACATTAATTAAATTATTTCAGTCTGGTGTGTGATTTTATACAGAAAAATCCAATCAAGTAGGGTAAAACTAAACTTGTAACTACAAGACAAGACATGATGAGGAATACTGAGGTACAGACTACTTAGCAAGTTAAAACCTTAGTCTTTCAAGCAGAGGGAGAGCTTAGTGTTGTTTTTTAAGAGACTTGAAGGAAGGGGGGTTGATGACTTGACAGTCTGGTACATACACTTCTATCAGTCACAACATTTTTAAATCCTTCAGTGAGTGTCATGTGCAATTGACTGTTTTATTTTCAACATAACATAACACCAAATCTAAACTAAGCACATATTTTACTTTTTCTCTGCTCATATAGTAGCTATATGTTTTACATTCCGATTACCAAATAATAGCAGAAATAATTTGTGTCCCAAGCAATAACAGTAAAAAAAAAAACAAAAAACCTCACTAAGCATTTCAAATTACATTACCTTTTAATCCCCTTGCTTCATCCGATGACAAAAAAAGGGGTGGAATTTACTGGAAATTTATGCCCTCCTCTCTTCTTTTCAATAATTAGTACTTTAAAATTATTAATCTTTCCACTTACCTTTTACCGCAGCTCATTTTCCTCTGTTATGCTCCAAATGCCAAGGGAAGGACTTCCAGCTTATAGTTACTTCAAGCAATTAATAATAAATCCCTACAAATATAAGGAAAATAAATACAACACTGGATTTGTAATGTCTAAAGAATTTCTTTCCTTCTACTGCTACACAGTATTAATTAATAGCTAAAACATTTACTCAGAACTTTGCATTTTTAATATACCTTGCAAATATGGACTAGTGATTAATATGTTTGGGGCAGTTATTCTTTACCTTGATGAAGGTGACCACTCTGGCTGCTTGCTATGGTAGAGGATTGTTAGCCACCCCACAGAAATGAGCACTTTTCCAATTTACAGGCAACTGTGCAAGGGCCTCGCATTTGGTAAAAATGGTCTTGAATATTTCTGTGATTTTCTGGGGACCAGACAAGGGTTAACAGTGTAAATCTGGAATTACGTGGGCAGGGACTTTCTGAGATTAAAGGACAAATCATAACACTTCTGTTCTCATAAGACTTGCTGTGTGTACTCATCCAGAGGGCAATGGTCAACAACTCGATGTCCAGATGGAGCTCAGCGACAGATGGTGTCCTTCAGGGGTCTGTACTGGGACCAGTACTGTTCAATATCTTCATCAATGACACAGAGGGATCAAGTGCACCCTCAGCAAGTTTGCAGATGACACCAAGCTGAGTGGTGAGGTTGACATGCCTGAAGGAAAGAATGCCATCCAGAGGGACCTGGACAAGCTCCAGAAATAGGCCCATGTGAACCTCATGAGGTTCAACTAGGCCAAGTGCAAGGTTTGGCACCTGGGTCAGGGCAACCACCAATATAAACACAGGCTGGGGGATGAAGGGGTTGAGAGAAGCTCTGCCAAGAAGGACTTGGATACCGGTAGAAGAAAAGCTCAACGTGATCCAGCAATGTGCACTCAGAAAGCTAACTGCATCTGGGCTGCATCAATAGAAAAGTGACACCAGCAGGTCGAGGGAGGTGATTCTGCCCCTCTACACTGCTCTGGTGAGACCCTACTTGGCGTACTGTGTCCAGCTCTAGAGTCCTCAGCACAGGAAAGACACGGACCTTTTGGAGAGGATCCAGGGGAGGGGCACGAAGATGATCAGAGGGCTGGAGCACCTCTTCTATGAGGACAGGCTGAGAGAGTTGGGGTTGTTCAGCCTGGAGATGAGAAGGCTCTGGGGAGACTTACTGTGGCCTCTCAGTACTTGAAGGGGGCTTATAAGAAAGATGAGGGTTTTTAGCAGGGTTTGTTGTGATAGGACAAGGAGTAATGGTTTTAAACAAAAAGAGGGTAGATTCAGACTAGATATAAGGAACAAATTTGTTATGATGAGGTTGGTGAGACACTGGAGAGAGGTGGTAGATGAGCACCACAGAGAGGTGGTAGTTGCCCCATCCCTGGAAACATTCAAGATCAAGATCAGGTTGAATGGGGCTCTGAGCAACTGGATCTAGTTGATCTGCTCATTGCAGATGGGGCTGGACTAGGTGACCTTTAAAGGCTCCTTCCAACCCAGGCTATTCTATGATTCTATGTTCTTTTTCATTAAACTATCTCAGCTTGAGATTGCAGCACTGTTTTATTCCCCAACTACTGTCTAGCACCAATTCCTGATTCTGGGAAGTGAGGTTTTAAACTTCACGAGAGACTTTCTTGCTCTTTGAGCAGACCTGTGTCTGGGATGTCTTCCAGGGAATTCCTGAGAGCTGTTTCTTCCAGCCGGTCCTGGCTGCATTTTGCCGGTGCAAGACAGTACAGAAAATGTGATGGCTCTCTGCCTGTATGAATGGCAAGTGGGAAGAGAATGAGAACACATAGGGGCTGCAGAGACACACACTTATTCTCTGTTCAGCACAATTTTCCCAGGTAAATATGTACTAGTGGAGCTGTGGAAGATACAGCTGGGTATCTACCAGCAAGAGAGACCACAATCCTGTAGTTAGGAGTGGGCCAAGAAGAACTGCAAGGGTCTCCTTGCAGTAGTTGTGCTGTATGTGTTATAGTAGGTGTGCTATTATTTAAACTTACTGCTTTAGAGGATGCCATTTTCTTTGTGCTGGAAGGGCTCAAAGTACTGCACCACCACCAGTGTGTGTCATAAATACCGGGCAATGAATGCTCTCTGCATGGCATCTGCCATTTCCAGAATCAGCCTTCTGCAACTGCTCTCTCTTCTTAAAATCTATTTGCACAAACAGCAAATTGCCTTCCTGATAAGGTCAATTCTTCAAGGACCAGGTCAGGAGTAAAAGGGTTTTTTCAAGGAAGCACAGGGGATTGTCACTGGTACGGAGACAGGACATTTCCTGTCTGTATTTGTTGTGCTTTTCTCAGAGAGCTAAATCCTGTTGTCCTTATTTGGTCCTTACATACTCAAAGTCTTCATTAACATCAAGAGTAGGATTTACTTAACTTTTGCCAACTTTTTAGCAAGCAGTTGGGTTAACTTAAGCTGTATTACCAGAAAGAGATGTTGTAGGAGTTCTTCAGCATAAAGCATATGTGGATTTTACACTTTTCTGTGGCTTTTTTTTCCACAATTTGGGGGAGCAACTCACCAAAAGTCAGTCAAGAAAGCCTTCCTATCACCTCAGAGGCCTTAGGCTGACTTTAAAATGCCAGTCCTGCTAGATTCTGAGTTGAGGGAGTGGTGAAGAAGTCAGTTGCCTTCAAGTCATGTGCTCCTGGGGTGCTTCTTTTTTTTTTTTTAAATACACCTAAAGCATAGCTTTCCTTTGTGCAAAACTTTCAATTGGATATATTTTAATTTCTGCTTGTAATATATGACAGCTGTGAAACCTTAGCTACCACGTCATCCTTGGCATATGTTTCCATACTTACGCATAGATATTGCTCCCTTTTATACACAGAATGACCTTCTAGTGCTTCTCCAGGAAGGCCTGAAACTCCGTCTGTGCTCTGCCTGCCTCCGACATATCTGGGCTACTCTGCAGTGTCTCATATGACAAAAAAATACCTATATTTAGAAAATCAATAGGAACAGTATCCATGCACCAGTGGCTAGATTTTGGTTCATCTGGAGTAATCACAAGAGCAAATAAGCAGTACGCTCAAGCTATGCTTGCTCTATACCTTGATTACATTATTTGTATCACTACAAAGAAAACAGAGAAATATGCAACAAATTCCCTGAATCTGATATGATATTGATTTGCTATGTTTTGCATAGGGATCAGAGGCAGCATGAAAACTAGTTCTCAAAACTCAGGCTTCTCCTCCTTTCTCTTGGCGTATTAAAAGGATGAGATACAGGGCAGGGTGGGGAAAGGGAAGCAGAAGGAGGTGTTATTTTCACCTTTCATTCTGTGTTGGTAGTCAGAAGAACACAGAAATATTAGAGAAATGGTACTGGAGCCCTGGACGAGCAGCCATCCTCTGAAGGATTACAGCAAATTGTATTGGAAATACAGTTGCAGCTCTGTGCCCTGTGGATGCTGGGCAGAAACATCAAAGTATTTCAGTTCTGATCTGCAGCACCCTGCCTGACCTTGACACAGATAATCATGTCAAGTCATGGAGTTTGGATCCAGATTTGGTTCTGAGTTTCACAAAAATTTGCAGAAATCAGGATCTTGCAATTTCAGATTTTAAGAATATCCCTACCTGGAATGTGATCCTTGCAGATATAAACTGAAGCCCTCTGCTTTCAGTGTTGGTGACTGTTGAATTACATCTGCCTTCAGCTGGTCCCTTAGACCCACAGTAAGAGCAGAAATCACAGAATCACAGAATCCTCATGGTTGGAAGGGACCTTTGAGATCATTGAGTCTAACCACACAAAAAAAAAGAAAGAAAAAAAAAAAGAAGCCCACGGAAACAAAACACAAACAGACACGAACCAACAATCTTGGGCACTAGAGCATGCCCTGAAGTGCCATGTCTATACATTTCTTAAATACCTTAAAATAGGTGGCGACTCCACCACTTCCCTGGGCAGGCTGTTCCAGTGCCTGGCCACCCTCTCAGTAAAGTAATTCTTCCTAAGATCTAATGTAAGCCTCCCCTGCCACAACTTCAGGCCATTAATTCAGACCAAAATGTTGCAGTTAATGCCCTGTAAAATGAATGAACGAGTCTGGCCTCGTTTCTATCACATATACTTCTTTAACTTTGTTCAAAGGATTTATTTTTGTAACGTGCAGCAGGATGCGTTGACTTCGCTGACCTGCGCCTCTATGTAATATTTACTTTAATGGCCGCTGCATCCTTTCCAGGAGGTTTCATTTCTCCATTGTGTAAGTGCAAGTTATCTGTGCTGGCACATTAAAGGGTGGTAACGGTGGCAGGCTGTCTGGGTGTGGTGAGTGTCAGTGGGCTGTCAAGATACTTCAGTCCCCAGAGTGGTTGCTGGCACTGAGAGCAGAGGAGGACCTCCTCCCTTGGCCCCGAGCGCCGCAGGGACACACGCAAAGGCTGCAGTCAGCACAAAGACCTTTTGACCTCCCTTATCTAAGGCTATACCCCTTCCTTCCAATCAGAAAAACATTTGGAAGCTGAGTAGCACTAAATATTGGGTCTCTCTGTGTAAATACAAAATATTCTTGTATCCAAAGCAGGAAAATAGATGTGATGAATAAAAGAAACCGATTATTCTTCCTGTTTCAGATGGAAAAAATGTTACTGTTTCCCTTCTCCTTACCCTGAATTTCAGAAGTGAAGGGAAACGCCTGTTATTTGCAAATTTTTGATTATAGGAGAGCTGTATTTCCCTCCTGCTATGTGCATTTGAACAAATAAATCTGTAGCACTCTGCCAGACTGTTCTAATTAGGCGTCTATCTATCATTTTCAAAGAGCTTCAATCTCCATGTATTTCTAGCTGTTCTACTGATCAAAGGGAGCCAATTCAATTGATTTAAACCTAACCTCATAAAACATGGCTTTACTAGTGCAAACAGATTGTTCTTTGTTTTTGAGAAAGTTCCTTTGTGCCATGGTTCTTGCTGCTGTCTGTTAGGGCTTGGAATGGTTAACATGAAATTATTATGAAATCGTTAATCCAAATTCATAAAACAGCTGGAAAAAATACTCCAGGTGTTCAAAGTACTACCAGTTCTTATAACTGAAAGATATATCTGCTTTGCATCAATTCATACATATTAAATCCATGTAAAGGACATAAAAACCCCACTATTTAACTGACAACCTTATAATCTACCGTATAATCTTAAAATCTTTACCCTTTTACCGGTAAAGCACCATACTTAAGACACTTATGTACATGTCTAACTATCCAAGATCTGTCTGCTTCTGCAGCCCATGGTTTTCCCTGGGCTTCTGCAACAGCTTTTGAAAGAAATTCCACAAGTTTGTGAGACTTATTTCCTCTTCTGAGAAGAACTAATTCCATCTGTTCATGACATGAAAAGCAAATCCTGAAGTCAGGGTAGCAGAATAGTTAATCTACAGCCTTCCTATTTTGCAGAAAGCTGTATAAGGCACCAGGCAGAGAAGCCCTGAGTACTGGGTGAAACAGCTATACAGTGATTTTACTGGACACATACTCAAACTCTGCAGTAAAGTTTTTTCACTTCCTGCTTTTTTCCTTAGGTAAAGTGGAAGCGGCACTGGACCTCATACTGATCAATTCATTCCCTCTGGTGGGCAACTCCGAGACATCACTTATCTGTATCACTTCCAAATGGCGTTCCCGAGAGTCTATCACAATAGACCGAGACCAGGAGGATGTGACAAACCAGCACCGGGAACCACTGGAGGTTAATGAAGACTTAAAGAGAGCGACAGCCAAAACAGTGGTGTGGAAGAGGGAACAGGCCAGTGAAACTATTGGAGCATATTACTGTGAAGGGAAACTCAAGGATGAGGTGACAAGGATACACACCATGAAGATGCCGCTGGGAGGTACTGTATAGTGGTCAGACCTGAGTGTTGCGTGTCACTGCTTGCAGGCTGGCAGTTATCCCAGGTTGACACAAGTGGGCACAAACATGGCTCCAGAGGAGGCAAGGCAGTCTGGAGTCAACAAAAATAGACTTGTCTCAAGCCCTTGGTTTTTTTCTAAATGCAGAGACAACGGGTCTATACTAGCTGCTAGTCATTTCCTTGTGGAAGTTAGTCAGACATTTGTAGGTATTCTGCCTGTATCTGGCTACTACCAGGAACACAAAATCAGGTGGCAAATAAGGTACGTACTGGCTTCACTGACCCCATGATAGAACACATACAGTAACTCCTGCACTGAGATTTTCACATCCCAGACCCTTAATTTCTAAACATGCTTCCATTTTAAAGTCTCGACAGGCCTGAGATGTAGATAGCTAAACATCACTACCCTTTTTTATTTTCTTTTTAAATAAATGGGCAACCTGAGCCTAAAAAATAACTGTGTTGCCTAAGGTTTAGTAAAGCTACAGATCAGAAACTTTGGATCTCGACACTCTTTGTCAGTATGAATAAAACCAATCCAGTTCAACACTGGAAAGAAAATCCAGAGAAGTTTCCCAAAATGTAAGAAGGTTATTCACAAAAATTCATTACGGATTTCACGATTGACTTGGTTTTGATTTTAAGTCTATGGACAGTAGAAAAAGCAAATATGGCAGGGAGCTGGTGGGACAAGAAGGTGGGATTTCCAAGCAATCTAGCCAGTAAATTACATTCTCTTATGTGCAAAATTTCACTTGTCTCTGGACCTCATAGGGCTTCTGGGACAAGTTCTAAAGCAGAGGCCACCATAAACTACAGAAAAGTTCTGCAGCAAAGAAAGTTTTCAAAACTTTAGCCAATTTTTAGTAGACTTCACTGTATTGGTAATGTTTTGGTTTTGTTCGTTTTTGTCAGAGTTAGGTTGATGGTTGGACTAGGTGATCTTAAAGGTCCCTTCCAACTTAGACAATTTTATGATTCTATGATTGTATGGCAGCTGGTCCGTGAGGAGGCTTGACATATTTAACCTTTCTTTATAAGGTTTTAGTAAGAGTAATTACATTGTTGGTATCTCCTGAAATTATATAGCAAATTTAGAAAAATAAGGTTTTCATTTGTCTGAGCTACAGCTAATGTCTATTTATTTATTTTAGTAGGGGAACATTAGAAGCAAGGTGGGCAGCACAATGACATTTTTTTTTTTCTCTGACCAAATGTGGTCTTTGAAGGGTTGGACTGGTCACTAAGAAAGCTCTGCAGATGCAGACTGACAACTCCCTTGTTTTAAAGCAGGCTACAATGAGCAGAAGATAAGATAATGGTCCATTGAAAGTCAATGTCACCCTGCCTGTGGCAGAATGCCAGTGGGCTGAACATATCTCTGGCTGCCGTGTAAAGCAACCTCTATGGGTGGAAGAGTGTCTTCTGAATCAATTAGGTTTTTTTTGCACTTAGTATCTGTGGACCTAAAAGCAGAGAATTTAAAATAATAAAACTTTGAGAGCTTCCTACGTGACAGTAGTTGTTCTAACCAGAAATAACACAACATTCATGCCAGCAGAAGGTAGGTTTCTTTGAATCATTTCTAGGTTTGAATGCATTTTTCAAATTTTCTATGCAAAAGCCTTCACTGACAAAATTTGAGCTAACAACTCGTCAGTGAAGGCATGTAATCTAATCAGGCTAGATGGGTGAGAAAGAGGCGCGCCAGAAATTCTCAAAGCTATTAAAGTGCACAGAAAGAGGAAGAAGAGGTCAGTGAAGGACTGTGAGGTTTGGCAAAGCATCTGTAATTGGAAAACAGGCCTTTTGCCCCTTTACTGTTGTTGTCTGAATAATTTTTACAGGCCGAGTGTGTTTTTCAACACCAAAAATTGAGCAAGAGTTGAAATGTGCAGTTTCCCATTAAGGACACAAAAGCACGGGAAGGAGCAGCCCTTCTGAAAATCCAGCCACTGTTTTTGCAGCTTCCAGGCAAGAACCTGCTGAAACGCTCCCTAGGCATTAGTCGTTTGGGTAGCCCCACTCACTTTAGCCCCACTGTCATCTGCCCAATTATGTACCTATTATCAGATATGCAGATACAGTGAAGATCTTTGTTGTGTAATATGGAAAGATAACAGGTTCATTTCTCTGTTCTACTCTACACATGTGCCATTCTGAAAGTAATGAGTCCGTTCTTCAGAATTCTTTATATTTTAAGATTACAGTTATACATGTTATATTCATACATGCAGTGAGAGGGAACAGATTATGCTTTCTATGTGTATGGGGAGTAATGTTTATACTGTTTGCAGCACATATATCTAGAACATTATATAGCCTGTTCTGCATCTAGTCAAATATAATTTATGCAATTTCTCTATACAATAAATGTGTATTTTCATATATATGATTGAGTTTCCCCCACAGAAACTCTCTAGAGTGGGCAAAGGGACAACAATGAAACAGACTGTTACGGCACTTGCTGTGCAACTCAGTTCGTTATGTCTGTATAAGGAATTGGCAGACTCGAGATGTGAAATCATGAAATACAAGTCACAATCTAAAAATACGTTGGAACTGGGCCCACCAGAGAGTGTGGGTTCTTTTCTATTGCAATAATACTCTGAAGAAAAAGTCTTGTGGTTAAGCTAAACAACATACAAAGAAAAGAAAATGAGAATACAAAAGTTTAATATCTTGTTAAAAAAAATTAGTAATGCCTCACTAAATTTGGTTCAAAAACCACTGCAACTAAACCACTTAGGATCATTTGTAACTAGCAATTTGTTCTTTCGAAAGCTATTGAATTTTCTTTTCCTAAATAGATCATGATTTTCACCATGCATTTGTTATTCATAAATAACTTCTAACTCAGGAGCTGACAGTAAGTTGGGACTGCTTTCAGGTTTTGTTTGCCTGTTTCTAATGAGATCTTGTTTCATTACTGTATATTAGAAATCTCTGTTTCTGTGAGATGTAAGTATAGATACCAGCGCCCAGGTTACATGGCAAATGCTTAGTAGATTCCCATACATGTGCACATCACGCAGGAAAAGTCCCACTGAAATCAATTAGATAGCACTTACACAGGAATGAAAAGGTGGCAGAGGCTCAGAGCCTAAACATTAGAACTGCAACAGGGGGATGCTGCAAACTAGAAGAGGGGATGGAAATTCCACTCTGCAAAGAACTATCCGTTTCCAATAGCTGTCTTATTTCCAATCAGAAACAAAACACTAAAATGTCAAAATTCTCTCATTCAGATGATCTGTGAAACAGATTTTTTCTTTTGCTCTTAGTGCAGGCAAACACTCTTGGTATTTACAGGGAGCATGGTGAACTAACAGAAGCACACACCTTTTGTCTCTTATTGCATGTTCCCCAGACACTGCATGGCTGTAGTCTCCTGGACTATCTTGACTGTTCTGTGTCATAAAGCTTAAACAGAAGAGGGCTGAGTCACTTGGGGCATTTGTTTGCAAATGACGACTTGTTCCCTACTATGCATTTTCCAGAATTTTGCCCAATCTGCTACAAAAATGTCTCAAGGGATGAAGAAACTTGGGAAAGTGTTTTACAGACAGTGGGAGCTCCTAATTAGGGGGTGTTTCCAGCTACTCAGCCATAATACTGGTTTTGTTTGTTTGTTTGTTTCATGACCCAGGCTCTAGCAGCAGTCTGTTGTTTCAGGGTATAGAGTCCTCTGTCTCTGACAAAACATAGAGTTGAGGTTGCAGGTCATAAAGAGTCAGTGTGTGCCCTAAAGAAATTTAAATGTCAAAAGCTGAGTTCGGGTTGTGCTATAAACCATTCTCAGCTTTTGGCCCAGAGACCAGTTAGAGACAATAACTGCTGCTATTTATCCTGTACTTCTGTCCTGTTCTGTTTTCAGCCTCATTCCACCCGGTTGCATTAACTGTTACAGCAAATAAGGGAGAGCATGTGAACATTTCCTTCATCAGAATGGCAGCAAAAGAGGAAGACGCAGTGATCTACAAAAATGGTAATTAAACTTTCTCTCTTGGCTTTTCTCTTCCTGCTATTATTGCTTTAGCTGAGTGCCATGTATCTATTTTAAAGTCATTGCTGATGATGCCCATACTGTGCAAGTGGAGCAGACACAACTTCTCATGCATTTAATGTTCCCTAAAGGAGCCGTTTTCCAGATCCAATATGTTGAGCTCACCTGTTGCTCTTCCACCAGAATGCCAAATTCTCTGTTTATACCTTTGCTTTGTTTCTCATTTTCCTTTTTGTTTTCCTTCTATAACTCCTCATATATTTCCCTGGCTGATTTTAGCACCTTTTTGGGCTTTTTTTTTGCTATGCCACTGTGAAGGCCTAGTTACTGCATCTTTCTTCGCATTTCTACTGCTTTTCAAGTGCATACCTTTCCATTTCCAAATGGCTTTTAGAAGCCATTTAGCTTCTACAGCGCTCTTCAGGCTAAGAAAGTAAGCACTAGTAAGCTTCTATTAGAAAGGCAAAACTGTTAAAAATCTAATCCTTATTTCATTCAACTACAAAAATTAGTCAGGTTGTAAGATTTATGATACCAACTTTTCTATCAAACACGGCACCTAAATCACATGTTATTCACTGTTCAGTTGTGTGTTGCTACTGCTTGAAACTTGGAAATATGTCAAGTTCACTACCTACCTCCTGTAGAAATGTAGTAAAATATTGGCCACTAAAACTCACAGTGCCTTCATACTTAATCAGAATGTTAGGGCTCAAAAAATTATGGTTGTTGAAAGCATATGTAGGGTACTGGTCCATCTTTGTCAACTAATAGTCTAGCTTACAGTGAGCTACCAGGAAACAGGGAGTAAATAGAGGAGGATGAGGTAAGGAAGTGTCAGCACACTGCAAAAAACCACATGCAGTGGGTCAACCCCAGTTATTGAATACTTGGAGCACTTCTTTACAGGCTGGAGTTATCCAGCTATGGCATGGAGTGGATGCCATGGGTGGAGAAAGTTTACCATCACTTGTCCTTTCAGAGTCCTCCAGGAAATGTCATGATCTCCTGTCAGCATTTTCTCATACAAGAACCAGCTGGTATGTTAGAGCAGGAATGCTTACATCGTGGTGCTGCCTTATCTGGGATTCCAACTGGAAATCTGGCAGAAAGCCTCAAATTCACCATGTCACTGGACAGTAGGTCAAGTTCACCTGAGATTGCAGCTGAAATAGCATTCCTCAGGATTTCTGATACAGCAGCTGGCAAAGAAGAGAAAATACTTGTCCTGTTATATTTAACTGTTGCAGTCTTTCACTTCAGTCATTCAAAATACCACTTTCCCCTTACAGACCCTCAAAGGGCTGTCTAGAGAATGCAACTGTTCTGCTAAGTAAGATTGCTTTAACATACTGGAATAATACATGCCATCTTGGAAAACAAACCACAAAACCTGAACCTTGCTAACAAACTGTGATAAGGCTTCTTTCTTAATACTTTTCTGTCATGTTTGTTTTGCAGTTTGTAGCTCAAAAGATAAGCAAAAAAACCCCAACCCACCACCCCAGTTTCAGAACTAATCCCTTTCATTACTTCTCTTTTTTGAAGAACTCTTACATGTTGTCATGGATTAAATTGATCCAAGATCATTTTTTGCGGTTTTGATTATGATCCTCAGCAAAGTTTTACATTTCCAGGCTGCCTGAAATTTGACTATAGTCAAAGTGACAGTATGATAGTATGCATGATCACAGACAGTAAAGGTCCTACCTGACGCTGTTTACCTTCTAAATTATTTCAGCACAGTGAAAAAAAGTTGTTTCATTATCAGTGTAGCTGTAAGGGGATGTAGAAGTAACGTCACTTGATTTGTGGGAGCATCATCTGGTTAATGGTCATTCAGCATAAAAGACTGAGACAAGAAACAAGAGAAGTAATAAATAAACAGACACACAAGTTGTAAGGAGCAGCAGACGACACAGAAAAAATGAAAGGGCAGAGCTCTCCAGCTTCTGAGGGAACAACACAAAGCCCTGAGAATTTCAGCCAGAGCCTTATAGGTATAAGAAGAGGGGAACAGGATTATGATAGGTCTCAGGGGGAAAGAGCAAACTTACTATGGCACGATCGAGGGGGACAGTGAGGACTTGTGAAATAATGGGATATTTAGAGAAAGAACAAAACACAGGAAAGGGATGGTTCAAAGTAAACGGGAAAGGAGCAAGCATGGCAAAATGGGGTGGGAAGCAGGCAAAAATTGACACCGGTCTGGCCAAGCTCTGCACTACTGTTGGTCTGATCTTATTGAACTCTGTTCTTAATTATTCTTCGACATGAGTGTGGTCTCTACCTGGTACACATATCTGCTAGTGACCTTCAGGCTAGACTAGAAGGCACAACAGGTTTGACTCCTACTAACTGGAAACACATGCCAAGGGTGAAAGGGGCTTGTCTGGGGTCAGCAACCATAAGGATTGTCTAAGGCCAGCTACAGCAGGGAGCCTTTTGCACACTCATGTGTGTGTGCAAATGCGACACTAGCAAACTTTAAGCCAGACTAACCAGCGAGTAGGAAAAGAGGTCTGAGAGCCAGCTATGAGAGGGAGTGTAGGTAGGTGTAAGCCAGCTAAGACCCATTTTTGGGAGTGTGAGTGTATGAGATCTGCTAGCAAGCCTGGCTAGCTGGCAAGCGAGAATAGGATCGGGCTGTCTGGGTGTATGTAGGTCCTGTGTGCACATGCAATACCTGTAAAGGTGTAGTTCTGCTGTGTGGGTCTGTGGGTGGCTGCCTTTGTCAGTACAGCCTGTGGTGAGGATGTGCCTGTATGTTTTGGTAACAGCTGGCTGGCAGCAGCCTTGCTCTGACAGGCTGGGGTGGAAGGATTCAGGGGTCCTGAAGTTCCCTGGGTGCCGCTTCTCTTTTACAGCAACCAGTATTCAAATGTTGTTACATGGTGATCCGGAGGGATGGGAGAAGACCGAATGCTATTGCCCTACCTAGCAACCATGTATGAACAACTACAGCAAACCTAGAATAACATAGATAAGCTCCCTTGGTGAAAAAAACAGAAGACACAGAAACATGTTAAGTCTGGGACGAAAAGATAAAGCTGTGCTGTGTTCTTCCTGCTTTGGTCTGCTAAGTAAATCTTTGTGCTGCTCAGATTAAATAGGACCTGGCTGGCATTTGCTACCAGCTACACTAGGCTCCTTACAGATAGATGGTCACCCCTCACTCCAAGAAAGGCCAAGGAACACAATGAACACTTTTAACCACTAGAATCATAACAACATTCCTATAAAGCAACACTGAACACCAAGTTGTTTGTCCCATTCATCTACTAAATCTCCTCAAGATCTAGTTCCCTTTTTCTTGCAGCTCTCCAGGTATCAAAAACTAGTATAGCTAAAGAGCTGTCAGCAAATGTGTAACTAATAAATAGATTTTGCCGCTTAGTTCATCCCAGCTGTTCTTCCTCAGTAATGAAAGCAAACTCTCTTCTGTCTGTAGAGGATGAATGGCTTCTGTCTGTTGTAACTCTGTGCTCCTTCCCCAGGTTCCTTCATCCACTCTGTGCCCAGGCATGAAGTACCGGGAGAGTTGGAGGTCTCCTATCCTCAAGTTCAACCACAGGACGCAGGGGTTTACTCTGCCCGATATATAGGAGGAAACCTCTTTACTTCTGCTTACACAAGGCTTATTGTGAGACGTAAGTTCCATTAATGTGTGCTGATGATTGATTGTTTAAAGTTGTAATGAATCTGAAATTAAATTTCTACTGTGTCCAAATAAGAGCCAAAATCTTTCTTGGCATAAACTGCCATCAGATTATGTCAGAAGAAATTTTTTCCCAAGGATCTTTGCTACAAGCTGATACTGATTTAAGCAGCTGAGAGAGAAAAATATTCAGATTTAAGTTCAAATTATCTAAGCTATTGCCAGGACAGCTAGCTCTTTTCCTCGCATCTCAGCTTTTCAAACACCAAGTAAGCACCAAAGAAGAAGGTGGCACTGAGTCTCCCATGAATATGAAACTTGGATCTCAGCACAAAATAGAATTTTTCAAATGTCTCTGTTCTCTGTGGTGGAGTATATCCAATACACACATTTATCCTAAGATTTCTCATCTTTAGTATACATTATTGTAATTTCACAAATTACACCCCCCCAGCTTTAATTAGCTCCTAAAGTTCACCTCACAGTGGATGACAGGATCAGTTACAATGGAGGTGGATATTTTCCATTACGTACAAGACTATGTGTCTTGTAGTTCATGCTGCTATGTCAATTTTCATCAGATATAAAGAAAATTGTATTCTATTAACTTGGATAGAAATATAAAGCCCATATGTAAAAACAAATAGCTGTTCAAATATCTTACATTACGGAGAAAATGTTTCTGATGGTAAAACATATTTTAGTTGCTAATATCCACAGGATGCTTCCAGGAGTCACAAATGAATCAATATAATGCCCGAAATGTGGATTTGTAAGGTGATAATAGCTTCATAAATAAAATGGTCCAAGATCTGTTCTCCAGCCTACTGCCCAAGCTGTACAGCAGAAGACTTATCCATAAATTCTGCCTCCTGCCTTGAAATAGTATGTCTTTGTCTTGCCCATCCTGCCTATTGGGAAAACTCCTGGGGCATAGTCTGGGAGAGTGGTAGGGGAGCACACAAATGATAAAGAGAATGGATGATTACATGCCACTGCTCAAACACGTCCTGTCCTTCTTTGAATTAGTATTAGAAGCACAGACTGATGATTTTTAGCCAAGCTTTTTTTTTTGCCAGAGAAGGAGGAGATAGAGCTCCAACTGCCATATTGATTCATTAAACAACCCAAGCTGACCCAAGTCTGGATTATTCCATTTTAGTGAGCCTGCCTTAGGAATTTCCAGCTTATTGTCTTCTCAGTCCCAGCTTTACACTATAAAAAGTCATGAAGGTCAGTTTCTGTGATGTAAGAAACTTTGTTATAAATCAAATACTGAAAATGATTAAGTCCTCTCAGCTCCCCCTGATTTCAACAGCAGCCCAGAGAATTTTGCATCCTGTAGGGATAGATTAAACATTTGCATGATGAAGTCATACATACTTCTTTGGAGCTTGAGCTCTGCTTCTATGAAATTAGTATCAAAACTCACACTGGCAGGATAATGGTAGTAGTATCTTTTTAAGTCATAAAGTGGGAAAGAAAATGATGACAAGCATTGAAACAACTGATTGCTCTTAGTCCATTTATTACAGAAACAGGTCACGAGGTGATTTATCCTTATAAAGACCCAGTGAAGACAGTAAAGATACAACAGATGTGAACCCAGTCTAACGAACTTTCAAGAAAAAATACTGTTACAGAAATAAAACATGAGTTGCCAAATACTGGCACAATGCCAGTGATGCCAAGCTTGGTCATGGCTTACTACTAGCCATCTCCAAGTGAAGCCTGGACCTTTTGTAGGTCTCAGATCCCTGCTGCAAGGATAGAAATCTTAAATATAACACCTTTGTCAACTTCCAAACTAAAAAAATCTCTCTCTAGTTAAAAAAATGGAAGACTTTTTCAGTTCCTTCCATAAAGATGTTACATAGCATAACTGCATGCTATGCAGCAGTTCTGCTCCAGAAATAGAGGCAATTCTACCGTGAAAAAAGTATTCCTTATATTAGGTCAGTCATCTGGGGCTTTGGGAGGGTCCATATAGATCATATTTTTTATGCATGGTACTGTTTGTCTTAATGAAAAAGAATTTTACTACTTGATCAGTTACTGAATAAGAAGACCACAAATATGTCATTATATTTTTGCATAAAAGGATGTGAAGCTCAGAAATGGGGCCCTTCCTGTAGCTCCCACTGCCCTTCCTGCACAAACAATGGCATTTGTCATGAAGATACTGGGGAATGCATCTGTCCTCCAGGTTTTATGGGAAAAACATGTGAGAAAGGTAGGCAAATATTATTTTCATGGATTTCTTATTAATTTATTCACAGTAGTAAAACTTGGCAGATTATTGAGGGAAGCATCAAGTGGAGTAGCCTTGTTTTGCTCTTTATAGCTATAGCATTAACTGCTGGTGCTGAAGACAGGACAGTGTTGGCCAAGACGAACCCTAAATTAGTAAGGGTAATTTAAGTAAATTTAAGTAAATCACAACAAGAAGTTGTGATTTAACTCTGCCCTCTCTTCTCCCAGTAGAGATTATGTTGCCAGGGAAGGTGAATGTTTCCGACTCTTCTTGATCAATACACACTTGGACAGTGTGCTAGACAATCTCAACCAGGCTCCCCTTCCCATGAGAGGCTGGACCAAATGATCTTTAGAGGTCCCTTCCAACCTGGGCTGTTTTATGATTACCCTGAAATTCAGTATGCTTGAAGCTACCGACAGACTGTTAAATGCATTTCAAACCGTGGTCTTAAGGATACACTGGCACTGGGAAATGAAGACCTGTGTCACAGGTTCCCTGGCTACTTCTGAGCAAGCTGCTAACACACTCACAGGATGATTTGTCTCTGTAGGGACAGACCAATAGTATACATCTGTTTGTGTTTATCTGTGTCTGTGACAATTAGTTTGGATTCTGAAATAATTATAGGATTAATCTGATCTCTCCAAGCTATTTTTGAGTCCAATGCTAAATATGTGTCCTAATATTTTGACTGAATTGCAATACTGCAAATACTAGAGTTAAGCTATTGGAATAGTTGACATCTGAATCACTCTGTAACACTGATCATATCAGAAAAGCAAAACCTTGAGCTTGGAAGTTGCATATGCACTGACCTCTAAAGAAGAATACTAGCTTTTCATGGGACTGTTTGTCCATTTTATATTAAAATGGCTTATAAACATGGTTTCTTGCTGAAGCTCTGTCCCCACATATCCAAAGCTATGGGTGCTTTGCTGATAGATCCTCACATGGGAGAAAGTTATGTTTGTTTCTGCTGCCTGAACTTACCCATTAGTGCAACTGTGGCTGACATTATGGATGTTAATATATCTGGTATCTGAATAGTAAAAATTCTTTTTTTTTTTTTAATTCGTGTTTTCTGTTGTCTAAAGCTGTATCATTAGAAGCATTGCCTCTTTTGAGGACTTACTGCTGTTGGGCTATTCTTTTCCTCTCTCCCTTCAACAGCTTGTGGAGCCAATACATTTGGCAAAACATGTGAAGAGACCTGTAAAGAAAACTATGGCTGCAGAAACTATATGTTCTGTCTACCAGATCCATATGGTTGCTCTTGTGCTACAGGATGGATGGGACTGGAATGTGATAAAGGTAAAGGATATGAAGAACGGTGAAGCGTCCTTAATGTGCTGCACATAGGAAATATAGAAGGGAATGGAAAGAGCAGAGTAAGATACGGGATTTTTTTACATTCTGAAAAAGAGGGATAATAATATTTACCCATCTCAGAGGATGATGTCAGATTCTCAGAAGAATGACATAATAAAGTTAAAAACTATTCAAATTATTCTGTGAAATGAATTTATGTTCTACTGAGGCATTAAAAATCCTCCAACAGTTACAGTCTTGCTATATTTCTATAAGTGAAACTGAGCAATTTGGTGCCAAACATATATCCATTGCTGAGCAATACTGAGCATAATCACCCTCGTTCATTTCAATTAAACTAGTCTCTCTGTGACACAAAGCACACCTTCCTTTATGAATATGTTCCATCTTGTTCAGTGGTGATGTAATTCTGATGAAGCCTTTGGACACTACCACAGTGCAAGTGAAAAAGCAGTAGAAACTTCCACATTGGTATCAAGTCTAAAAATGACAGGCATGGTTGCAAATGTGCTCTAATTTGTTGATGCTGGTGTGTTCTCAGGATGCTCTGTTGATGATTTAGTGCTAGTACATATAGTTTCAAACTAATGCTCACTGAGGGAACTAAACCCTCCTGGAGAATTGATGCATGAGATCGAAAACTAATGGAAGACATATTCTAGTACCTTTACACTAACTGGAAACATGTCCTTTCAGAGTGCAAACCTGGTTTTTATGGGTCGGATTGCAAACTCAAATGTAATTGTCACAATGGAGGGACATGTGACAGATTCAAGGGCTGCATCTGCTCCCTGGGATGGCATGGTCTGCAATGTGAAAAAGAAGGTAAAGCAAGGTAACACGGTAGTAAATGGCTTTTCCCAGTGTAACTGAAACAGGTCTTCATGCTGGTACAGCATTTCCACTCCAGGCGGGTATCCTTGCTCTGTCAATTACATTCCAGGGACCCAGGCACTTCTGTGAATCTTGGTTGCAATGCAGTGTTTTTCCACTTCTGCCCCATATGCTGCATTTAGCACGCTACCATTTCATCTGATTTTGCTTTCATTGAGGTAGATTTGCAAACCTCACTCCATAGCATTTGACACTGACCTTAATATCAGTTACTGACAGAAGATACACATCCTACTTGCACAATCAGCTTTTGGATAGGCTCATGATACTTTATCTATTTCTTATTCATCTGCATACACTCCTATGCCATGCACCTCATGATCTGAAATCTATGACAGACACCAAGACAAGCCCAGAGTTTAAAACAGTCTCTCTGAGAGAGAGTTAAGCTCAACATATGTCATTCAGAATCTCTCTGGATTCAGGCAAGATCACATACAATATTTGATAAGATGCACTCAGTATCTATTATTTCTGCTTGATAAATACAGTGAAAAACCCACTGCTAACTTGTAAAAGCTTTTTAGCGCAAAAACAAGCAGAGAAAGAAGACCGTGATCCAACCAGTCAAACTAGACGGTTGTGACCTGACTGCTCTTATAAACAGAAAAAATGGAGAGCCAATAGGTACTGTACATACAGTACAAAATGCGTGCATGATTTTGCCATAGCCAGACTGTCTGTGCCTAGAATGTCAGCCAGAGAGAGAGGGGAGGTGAGTGGAGGAAAAGAGGGGAGGGAAGAGGGAGAAGAACGGACAGAGGACTTGTCCTTCTCACATGATATAACCGTGCTGACTCTGGTAAGCGTGATCCTTGTGTATGCCCACATGGGGGTGGAGGGAGAACTAGACGCCTGTGCTGCCTGTGCTCATTGCACACCTTAACCTCTTTTGGTGCTGCCTTTTTAAAGTTCTCCGTGAAGGCTGACATTAAAATTTTCTATATCTTCTGTAGGTTCAGCAGATCTTTCACCTCAGATAGAAAACTTACTAGATCCCGTAGAACTCAATTCTGGCGTCGAGTTCAAGCCTTTTTGCATAGCAACTGGGATGCCACTTCCTAAATCTGAAGAATTTAAACTTTTGAAGCAAGATGGAACTGTCCTAAGGGTAGGCTGCTGATGAACTACTTCCTGTTATTTCGGATGTTTATATTGACTTTATCTGCAGTTAATGCACACTATATTTTTCAAGCATAATGTGACATTTCAGTATTCTGAGATACTTCATGAACTCATGAACTGAGCCACGTACGAAACCATGGAACTTACCGTTGTAGACCATTTCTATTGAAATCACTAAACTCTAGATGAGTTTCTAAATTATGAGGAAGTGTTATGGGAATATTCCCAAATGCCAACATTTTTTGGGCCCTGTACATGTTTTGTCATTTCAGCCTGCCCTGATTGTTACCAGCAATCGCTCTGAAGCCATGTTCACAATTAATCGAATCCAGCCCCGTGATACAGGAACCTGGGTCTGCAGTGTGCAGACAGTAGCAGGAATGGCAGAGAAAGCATTTCAAGTTACAGTCAAAGGTAAAAGCATGAATCTCTTCAAATGTCTTTGTCTCTCTGCTTTAAGGGCAGCTTTACACTCTAACATGGGAGAACTATCCGTTCTCTGCACTGCAGGTCAATACAAACAGAAACCCTTTATACGCAACATACTAATTATGTGTATTGAAAAAAATAAGTGTGATGGTGAGGATTAGAAGAAAATCCAAGAGTTTCTTTGAAACATCTAAACTGTCGGCTTGAGGGTGTAAACTTCTGTCGACTTCATAAGAGTTTTGAAGAACATCTTGGATTTTCCTACAGATCTAGGAAGACACTAGAGTTTTACTGATAGAGGGACTTAAAAGCCTGGTTTAATTCTTGTGTTCTTGCTCAGTTCCTCCTGTGCCACAGTATGCTCCAAGGCTGACAGACAGTGGACATAATTTTCTCATAATTGATATCAATGCTGACTTACATCTTGGAGATGGACCTGTTGTGTCAACAAAACTCCTGTACAAGCCAGCAAAACATTATCAGTCCTGGATGTCTGTGGAAGGTAAGAGGATGTTCTTTAATTCCCTTAAACACAAACTTCAGCTGCATCCTGAAATATAATGTGGGGTCTGCTCTTCACTAAACTCAAGATAGTCTACAACACGTAAAACTTAAATCTTTTATGAATGGGCGCATGACTTTTTGCATATCAGGATGTATAATGTCAATATGGATGCGGTACACCAACAGTAGTCAAAAGCTTATATTCAGTTTTCAGTAACCAAAGGGTTCCCCTCTCCTTCCTTAAGATAAACAGTACTCAGTGTTGGGCCCAGCTGTTGAAAACTCCCATGTAAATAGCAGGTTTTCAAAAGTAGTGAGCAGTATGGAGATGTAGCATCTGCAATCTTCCTTCACGTCTATTGTTCTCTCTAGTGAGACAAATATCTTACCTAAATACTTATCAGGAACGGTAAGGGCAAAATTAAACCTGCTTGTGAGTTAGATGACCTCTTCCAGCTCTGTTTTAACATTTTATGCAAGGCCTAAAATATTATAAGGAACATCATAGGAACTTTAGAAAGTAACAAACAACTCTTGTAGCTAATTCAAGATAACCCAGGATCTGCATATGCAATGCACACTGCCTAAGCACCCAGTCATATTCTGTCCTGAAGGAAGAGCAGATGAAAATATCCTTTCGGCTGGGTTGAAGCTCAACTTAAAAATAAGAATTTTATATTTCTAAACAGTTTGTCTTGGTAAATCAGGAACAAAAGAAGATCCTGGGTATCTTACTTCTATGGTTAGTGGTTCAGGAATATTTTCCAAACCTTTTCTTCCTTAAGATTTTTCAGCATGGACTATGGCTTTACTTTCTCCTTTCATTGTCAGTAAAAGGCACGACCAAAAGACTGGACAACCTGGAACCAAAAACAGAGTATCTGTTTTGTGTTCAGCTGAGTCGTCAAGGGGAAGGTGGGGAAGGCCATCCTGGACCACAGGCTAGATTCACAACAGCTGCACTTGGTAAGTCATTGTCTTGAGTTTTCACAAAAGGGCTGTTTCAGCTGTTTTTCTTTGTGGTCTGTTCCCTGATCTCTGCCAGAGCACTTTCATTTGAGGAAAGAGGGCTGGATATGAAAACTATGTAGAGTCTTTCAAAATAATCTCAGGCAAAGAAAAAAAGAAGGAAGTAAAAAAAAACAGAGGTAAAGAAAATCAGAAAAAGGCAGAGCTATTATTTCCCCTGATTTAGAGATGGGGGATCTGGGAAAGGAAAATTTACTTATTTTGGCTGGCTGTGCAGAAGAGTTGGAAATAGAAATCACTGTTGTAAATAGCAGTTTTTCAAAAATAGTGAGTGGTATGGAGATGTCCTGGAGCATCTACAATCTTTCTTCATGTCTATTGTGCCCTCTGGTGAGACAAATATCTTACCTGAAGATATCTATAGAAATAGATATACCTAAATATCTTATCTAAAGATCTTACTTTATCTTTTGCATTCCAGTCCTTCCTCCCAGTTCTAGATCAGTCCTTCCTCCTAGTATTAGATCAGTTTACTTTAAAAGTCAAGATATCTGAACAAGCAGAAAAGCTTTTAGTCCACTGAGGATACATCCCAAACTGAATACAGACATACAAAATAAATGGGGATTGCACCAGGAACTATCTAACACAAGAGCAAAGGACCTGGCTTCTCAAGTCTAAAAAGTGCATCTGCAACACCAGCTCAGTGAAGAGACCTTTTTGTTGACACCACAGCTGTTAATAAGATACTTTGGGACTATCAACACCTCTTAGATGTAATTTCTGCCAAATTGGGTGAGGTGGCAGGGAGAATTACCTATTGCCACTCCAAGCTAGAGCAAGTGGTTGGGAATAGCTGGTACCCTTATTTTAGCTTGCATACCGGACTTGAAATCTTGTTCCTTGTCTCACTGTGGCTTTTCCAAGGTCTTCCTCCACCAGAAGGTCTCGCTCTCTTTCCAAAAAGTATGACATCACTGAATTTGTCATGGCATCCTTTAACACTGAAGACAGAGGATGACATTCGTGTTGAAGTGGAAAGGAAGAGTGTGAATGATAATGGTGATGAGAGCAGTGTTATTACTCAAGTGCCAGGAAATATGTCCACCCTGATCATTAAAGATCTTGAGCCTAGACAGCAATACATGTGCAGGGTACGGGTGAACACCAGGTCCCAAGGAGAATGGAGCAACTATCTGTATGCATGGACTTTCAGTGACAGTAAGTGGCTCATCGTTTTGTTTAATTCTTCCTTTTCCTCCGGTAATCAGACTGACTGTCACTTAATGACTACATTAAATGTAATCCTTTATTCTGGTAATGCTCAGTTCCTGATGATCACTTCCGGTGGTATTATGAAGATATAGCTCAGTGTCCAAATAAATTCTGATGCTGGAAATTATCAGGAACTAATAATGAGTTTTAAAAAATGGGAAAAACAAAGTAAATGCTTGGTAATCCAAATCTTATGCTTCTGACACATGCAGCATTTCCTCCCCATAATGATGAATACAAAGAGTTCCCTACTCCAAAAAAACATGCAGACCCTGCAATTCAGCTATGTCAATACACAAATAGTCAGCAGTTAAAGAAGGAAGAAAAGATACAATGCAAGGTAAAATCCCTGTGAGCAAGGAGTAGTGAGGTGTGCTACAACAAAGACCTATGACCACTCTTGAATTGCCTGAGTGTGAGTAGTTCCTTTCATAATACCACAACAAACACCCCATCTGAATGAAGTAACATCTGAACGGATGTCCATCTGAATGTCTGATGGGTGCTGCTGCTCATACCATATACTGAAAAGGTGGGCTTCTTCTTCCTGCATGTATTAAGAGAAGTATCGTGGCTGTCATGGGACACTCCAGTTTCCTGAGCTTTGATGCCAAACTGCACTAAGAAAAGCATAAGAGTAGTACTCTTTTCCAGGAGAAGATACTTGGCTTAGTAGTCATGGGTTTGTCCACAAGTCTAGCACTCCCCCCTGCTGGTGGTTTTCTGATGAAATTTGTAGAAATGCTGGTATTGATTTCCCTTCTTTCTAACAGCCTATGTCCTGATAAGGAATTGCTCCCTGGAGCAGTGAAAGTATGGGACCTGGGAATCACATGGGGATGGTGATTAAGCATAGAAGGAAATTAACCCTTTGTGCATTAATTTGCCTACAACTCAGGGAATTTTTATCTTCATCCAGTTTGCTGGATGAAGTTTACTGAATGCCACTCCAACCTCTGCTGGAAGTATGGAGTACTGCAATATGGGTGACAACACATTAAGTTCATAGAACTATAGCATTCAGTTACCATAGCTCATCAACAAAGTTCTGCTTTTGTTTAGCACAGCAGAAACACCAAGGAAAGTGATGCTTTTGCTGTGCTCCTGTGTGGGAAGGAGAAAGTGGTGGATGTAGACTCCAACGCTTTGCACATGTTTGTGTTTGTTCTCAGGAATCCCTCCAGCGCCATACAACATCAGGTTTTCTAACACCACAGACACATCCTCAGTCATCTCTTGGACAACTGCCGAGGGTCACTCCATCTCATCCATCATCATCAGCTACAAAATTTATGGCAAGGCTGAGTACAACCACATCGATATTATCATAAAGAACACCAGCATTACTCAATACCATCTCAAGGGCCTTGAGCCAAACACTGTGTACCAGGTTCAGATTAATGCTCAGAACAACATTGGTTTGAGCAACCCAAACACATCATTTGAACTGAAGACTCTTCCAGAAACTAAAGGTTGGTTATTCCAGCATGCTGGCGTTGCACAAACCAAGTCCAGTGATATGAAATAGTTAGCTAAGGCAAAGTCATATTTTTTTTTAATATTGGCTTTCTTTTGTTCTTAATTTTGGCACTTAACACAGCATCACCAAAATGTGATCCCCAGTTCACTGCGTGGCGTTGGTGAAGTCACAACATGCAACATTTGTATCCACTAGAAAGTGCCCAACATAAATTAAATGACCTCCATATAATAGAACTACTAGATCACTGAATGTGACCTCAGCTCTGCTGTGCCTGAATTCAGTGGGACCTCCAGGTGCTCAGACATCTGAAAATCAGAGCATCTAATGTCTGTGGCATTTCTGGAAAACAAAGGGATGTATCTTTCTGTCTTGATACAGTTTACAAGACAGGAGTATTTAGCTATACATTGTTCGTGGCTTTTTCAGAATTAGCTGGAAATAACGGTGAACTCTTTATGTGCTTCCTCAACAGCTCCATATGAATCAAAAGGAGGCAAAATGCTGCTTATTGCTATCCTTGGCTCTGCAGGGATGACCTGTGTAACAATTCTCCTGGCCTTTCTCATCATGCTGCAGTTAAAGCGAGCCAACTTCCAGCGCCGAATGGCTCAAGCTTTCCAAAACGTGGTGGTGGGTTTCCAGCTTTCCTGTGTCAGTGTGGTTATTAATTTTGGCCCCATACTTTCCTGTTTTTTACAACTCCTTTTCCTTGGCTTTCCCAAATACTGTCTTCTCTTCATGTGTGCAATTAGTACTGTTGTTGTAAGGCTTCTCTGCTGGTGACCCCAGAGCTAAAGCAATCACGGTTATAGGGTATGAGGTAGACAACCTGACTTGAAGAAAGGTGCACACCTTTGATCCTTCTCCCTTTTCTGCCTTGTCCCACCTGTGTATGACAAGTACTAGGCCAGACAAAATGGCCTGTTCTCCCTCTATGAAGTTGTGCCTGATTTTGAAAACTACAGTATTTTTTAATGTTGCTTTTGAGCATCAGCAACAGCTCCCTCATGGCTTTTCAACCTGGTCACAGCACACCATGGATCAGCCAACAGAAACATTATAGTTCTGGCAGTGAGGAAATTGCTGGAGGTTGAAATATCTCGTAGATATATCTCGCCTATATGTACATACATGTATATACATGTATACACGTACATGTATATATTTGTTATGTTTGTATATATATTTTTTATCACTCTGCTTTCTGGTGCTTTTCTCTCACCTCAGAGGGATACTTGTGAAGCAGAATGAAGAGGGCCAAAGAGCTCCTCCATATGGATCTGCATAGGTTGTTTCATAAACAGGAGGACAGGAGGGTCATCCAAAAAGATGATCAGTCCCAAGCCACATAGAATAGCTTCTGGTCCTTGTCCTGAAACTTCTCCCACAGAATTATTTGGTGAGAAAAAGTAACTGAAGTAGAGACGTGTCTCCTCAAGTATGGAAGAAGACCATTTCCTCTCTCTTTTGTTTCCTTGCTTTATTTTTCATCAGTCTCCCTACTGAGCCTGACCAGCACAGGATTTAGTCAAACTTAATGTAAGATAAATCTCAAACCTGAGACTTAAAACTCTTTCTGAGGTCAGTTTTACCAAATGATTTTTGCCCAGCTCCTTCATCTTCAAGATTATTATAAAAGTGCTCAGGAGGCTTAAGTCTACAAAGGTATTTATGCATAAATTAGGAGCCTGATTAATTTTGTGGATCTGGGCAGAAGTGCTTGATGCAGTTAGTGTCTAAAGTAGGTGTAATTGTCTGCTGTATTCTCTCCGGTGTAAGCAAGAGGTGGATCACGCTCTGTGTGTGTGTGTACATGTGTGAGCGCACATGTATTTGGGGAGTGTAATCAGAGCATTGCTCAGTAAAGTAGAAATCACAGTTAATGTCATTTGCTTAACTTTGTTACAGAGGGAAGAGCCAGCTGTACAGTTTAACTCAGGTACTCTCACGCTGAGCAAGAAAGCCAAAAACAGCCCAGATCCCACTATTTATCCAGTTCTTGAGTGGAATGACATAAAATTTCAAGATGTGATTGGGGAAGGTAACTTTGGGCAAGTCCTGAAAGCACGCATTAAGAAAGATGGCTTACGCATGGATGCTGCAATTAAAAGGATGAAAGGTAGTAAAGATCGGAGACTCTGAGACTAAAGACTTTTCTTAGTTGTTTCTTCCAAGTGTTTCTCTGTTATAAGAAATGCTTAGTAGTTCTCTCCTAAAGCTTAAATAAATATTCACAGTTGCTAGTAAAAGTGTATCAGCTGTCAGTAGGAAAAGATTTGTACCCTGGCAAAAACTGTATTTCTGCAAGGTCAAGTTGGTTTATATTTCTCTCTAGTTGTTAATATAATTAACTGTTACGTATTTTTCAATACATCAGTCAGCATGAACTTCATGTGTGAGTTCACCTGCAAAGTGGGAGCCATTAAAAGATACCTTTAGGAGTGAGAAACACAGAGCTAGCCCTGGGGCACAGCATTTACTCCTCTTGCTTTACGTTAGCCATTGAGAGACAACTGTATCCATGCATCCATATATATATATACGTATACTTGTACACACACATTTGTTCTCATTGGATATCACTGCCACTTTCCAGAGAGAACTGCAATACTGCAAGAATGCATGTATTTTCTCAAAATTCACTAGATCATTATCTAGGCAAATTGGGAGATACCCTTAAGGATGACAACAATTTAAAAAAGTCAAAAGTCTGCATGCAGGTAGAAATAATAAACAGCACTCACCCGGAAGGATTTTTAGACAGCTAATTGTCATATGGTCTGCTATGACATTTTACATTCTCAATAAGGGAAGCGACATGGTATATTAAGATTCTTTCGCTGCAGGTGGCTGCTACAGACATTAAGTTCTCTCTTTTTTTCTTCTTCAATTGAAAAGTCTGACTTTTTTCAGTAAATACAAATGTATCTTAGAGTTTTTCTCTTTTATTGAGGCTGGAGCAGTAGCGTCCCAGGCAGCCCAGAGTCTTCATAATTAACAACAATACAGTCATAAATTCAGTTCGAAGGAAAAAATAAATGCGTGCTTATTTGATTTTCAGAGTATGCCTCAAAAGATGATCACAGGGACTTTGCTGGAGAACTTGAAGTTCTTTGTAAACTTGGTCATCACCCCAACATAATAAATCTTCTGGGAGCTTGTGAACATCGGGGTAAGATACTCTTGAATACGTATGCTTTAAAAATGAATTAAAAAAAAAAAGAACAAAACACAGTATAGCTCATAGAAATACTAGCTCATATGCAGGTCTTTCTGCAACATTTGTTAAAAAGCCAAATAAACTTGGTTTTAGACCCACAAGCCCACATTAATCCTTCAGAAATGATGTTCATTAGTAGCTCTAAATTATCCTCTACACCTGGAAATTATGCTCCTTGATATTTCCCCTCAAGTCTGTTTTATGTTTATTCTTTTTATGGTTTATTTATTTTTCACTCAAAGCAGTGTAAGTGCCCAGATACTATTACTGACCATCTTCCACTTTGTGATATGCTCACCATCTGATGTTTCATTAGGATATCTTTACCTTGCTATCGAATATGCCCCCCACGGAAATTTACTGGACTTCCTCCGGAAAAGCAGAGTGCTAGAGACAGACCCAGCATTTGCTATTGCCAACAGTACTGCATCTACGCTTTCCTCGCAGCAGCTTCTGCATTTTGCAGCCGACGTTGCTAGAGGGATGGACTACTTGAGCCAGAAACAGGTCAGTCTTCAACTCCCTATCCACTGAAGCACAGTATTTTATTTTTCAGGGACTACGCCTCCTAATGAAATCAAACCAAGGTTTTAATTTTAGCTTCTGTATCACCCACTGGCTGAGATTTACTTTGTTGTGTTCACTTAGCCCTATCAAATACTGTGTCATGGGGAATGAAGGGAGAGGCACTAAAACTGGCAAATGACAGTAGCTAACTGCTTTCATCTTCAGATAAATTTTAAAATGTTTCTGGTAGTGACATAGCAAGCCATTTGGTTTGTGTTTTCTTTTTATCCTGAATGTTTGCAATTTTCAATTTAGCACTAAACACATGTAAAGGTCATAAATATTGTGGTGATTTTTTTTTTTTTTTAATTTTAGTTTATTCATCGAGATTTGGCAGCAAGAAACATCTTGGTTGGAGAAAATTATGTTGCAAAAATAGCTGACTTTGGCTTATCAAGAGGTCAAGAAGTTTACGTTAAGAAGACTATGGTAAGGATCAAAAGAAACTGATATAGTCTGTTTTCCTTTTTCTTGTTTTCTTGTTTCTTTGTGTTTTCACCTGAACAAAAATGCAAACTCAAGGGTAGTACACACTGATTATTTAAATGTTATAGATTGACAAGTATATTTATATTGTATTTATTAATATACATACATTACTTGTAAATCAATTCTATGCCATGTTATAATATACAATTTAATTAAAAATTATTTATATTAATGTGGATGGCAGTAGAATAACCAATTTTGCAGCCAGTTATGAAATTTAGTAAGAATGTGTTATAAAAACCCATGTAATATGTATTTGATATATGAAGAAGATATGCGCATGTGGGTGGGCCTTCCCAGCCGTGAAAACAGTATTTTTGTACCAGAAATTGTCTAACTAAGTCAAGCTGGTCTAATTCTACTGAACAAGGCCAAAGTTAGCAAGATGGTAACCAGAGGTATTTCATGAGCTGAAATATCAGCTGTCCAGAGCTAATGCTTTGGGAAATCTCAAAAAGGAAGATGTGTAATAAGCACCATGTAATCATAGACCAGGAATAACACTGGGTGGTAAAGGGAACAGTATTTGTTAGAGGCATCATTAGACATCACTCGGGAATTATTTCCATTTCCTTTTGATGCTGGTTGGATAAATTTTCTATTAGCTTTAATGTGAACTGTCTCTTTGGGAAGTAATTGCACAACTTAAAGAAATAAGTTTATTGACTTGATAAAGCTTACTTGTATAAAGTCAGTTTTCATTAAGGTAACACACAGAACAATTGTTGGGGTATAAATTGCTGTACTGCTCTTCTGACCACCACCAAACAAATTTTCATGGAATTTTCATGGAATAATTTCCAGGGACGGCTGCCAGTGCGATGGATGGCAATTGAATCTTTGAATTACAGTGTTTACACCACAAACAGTGATGTGTAAGTATGTTTTCAAGCGGTCTTTTAATAAAGAAATATTTTTCAATATCAAGGAAAGTTTGACAGCCAGGGTGAGACATCCATTCTTAACTCAAAAGACTCAGTAGCTATGCCAGCATGAGTGACCAACAGAAGCAAAAATAAAACCCACAACAAAAAAAAAGGTACTTTTATTTCGTCATCAGGGTCTGAAAAAGTTTCATGTTCACAACTGGACAGCTAATTGAATTTGGGCCACTACTTTAGCTGTATTTCTCATTTGAAATCAGAAACCTGATGAATCCTTGGGAGACCCAGAGAAACTCAGTGTTTTAGGAAACTGGATATAGGAAACTAGTATATCAGGAAACTGGAAGTGATAGTTGGCAAAGCAATTCCATAATAACACTGTTTGCTGAGAGATCACAGTCTACTGAAGGACTGTGGGTGATGGACTCAGAGTGAATTAATTTTGCTAAAGATCTCATCCTGCAAACCTTATTTTTATAAAAAAAATAATAAATAAAAAGAGAATGAATTGCGCTTCTCTGTGTTATCCAAGTACTAGCAAAACTACCTACCATCTTAAAATGTGAAGTCTTGTTGCATTGTGGTTGTACTCCATAATCTCTCTCTGTTGCAGATGGTCATACGGTGTCCTGTTATGGGAAATTGTTAGTCTAGGTAAGTACCTGAATATTGTACTGCACAAATAAACCAATCTGAGCCAGCAGTCTGTTAAAAATGTATTTGTTTGCAACATACTTCAATTTTTTTGTGGTTCATTCTACTAAATTTTATTTAGCTTCAGCATGCTTGGAAATTGAATTCTCACATTCTCAATTCAGGTACCTTTCTAAATGAGAAAAACATAATGACCATTGTTTCATGGCACTATTAAAACCTAGGCCATATCTAAATATGAAATCCAGCATATCACGTGATTTACATGCCTAATCCAATGTGCTTTGAGTTCGATGGGTGGCTTGTTCCACAGCCTTCCTGATTTTTAGATCAAGACTTATATTTTAATGACTTGGGGAGGAGGCGGGGAGGAGGAAGGGGACAAACATGTCCTACTCCAACTATTCTCAAAGGAAAATTTTTGAACATTAACGTCCAAATAAAATTTAGAGCTCATTTCTGCACCTCTGGTGATGATGTATGTGATACAGCCTCAAACCATCCAAAGCAGGTATGTGACATAGCCCTTGTGACCTGCCTCAGAGCGTGCACCGAGGTCTGCTGGCCTAGAGATGCACACTGACCGAGGCACACATTGTGGTCTGGACTAACCACCAACTTTTGCTTTCTACCTTGTTCCCAGCCTTCCTTACTCAATGGCTTTGCGCTAATTATGGATGGGAAGCAACACACTGCAGTGTGGAAAATCAAGAGCCTAAGCACACCAAACATCTGCAAAAAGGGGCAAAGCCAGCTTGACAGTGATAGCTTCGTGAGCCCATACTGGATCTTATTAATACCATGCTAATGAGGGAATGACTTCCCTATTGCCAACAGGAGTATTACAAAACCAGGCCAAATTCACTCAGGTGCCCTTAGAGTCGTAGAGAAATTCGGGCCAGGTCCACAGATGATAAAAGTTTATACTCACTTTAATTTTTCTCTTCAATACTGTGCATTAAGCAGTGTGGAAACATTAACAACTGTAGCCTCAAAATATTCCCTAATGTTGGACTGATTTACCTGTTACTGAGTCAGTCATTCTTCTTCATGAAAGTAAAGTTTCTTTTACTAAAGCACCGTGTGTTCACGACAATAGTTAAACTCTTGTTTTAGGTGGAACACCATATTGTGGAATGACTTGTGCAGAACTCTACGAAAAACTGCCTCAAGGGTACAGACTGGAAAAGCCCCTCAACTGTGATGATGAAGTGTAAGTAAATGCCTTAGCAAACGAAATGGAGTAACATCTGCTATAGGAAATACATGATGTCTACAAGAAACTAATAAAACATAGATTTTTTTCAGGTAAACACAAGAACTATGCCTAAAAAAATAAAACAAAACAAAAACATTTTGAAAAGGGTACACCTTGGAAATAATCAGTTAAGTCCTTTTGTACCCAGTATACGCTGTTATTTGCCATGAACTATTTCCCAGGCTCTCTGATTCTGCCAGACACCCTGTTCTTTAAAAAAACATGGCTGAGCTTTAGTTCAAAGAGAGTTTTTTGATTATTCCAGAGAAAATAAAATTCTTTTCAGACAGCAATCAGCTGTGGAAAATGTAAGTCTAGCTATGTATAAATCCATTTTCCTTTGAAAAATAGAATGTGCACAATCTTCCAATAAACATGAACTTGTAACTTTAACCTATCTATCTAAATCATCAGCTGTTGGTGTTTGATTTTTAAAGGTATGACCTAATGAGACAGTGCTGGAGAGAGAAACCATACGAAAGACCATCATTTGCTCAGATACTGGTGTCACTGAACAGGATGTTAGAAGAAAGGAAGGTAAAAACAAATGCCTAGAAAATAATTAGGCAATGATAATTTCAGAATAGTTTAGGATTCTTGAGGTAACACATGTTGCATCACACACTTTCTGCTTATTTCCTTCCCAGACCTACGTGAATACTACCCTATACGAGAAGTTTACTTATGCAGGCATTGATTGCTCCGCTGAAGAAGCTGCTTAAGACAGGACAACTCTTCATTCATCAATGATGTATTGAAGAAAACCAAAATTCAATTTGCTGGAGCCCAAAATGTGATCTGCTGTGTAGAACTGTGTATAGCTCTAACTGTATATAATACAGTAATACTGTTTTACTACAGATATGTATGTGTATATCACACATTAACCTCTGCCTCCACAGGCTGTAGAAGTGTATATACTGTTCAGAGCTGGAACAGATTGAAGTAATGAAATTTGCTGTTTCATATGCAGGGTTTTCTATCTTCCTAGTCATCTAGATATAGTGCATACATATAATTACTGTAACGCATTAGGTATTGCCACCTTAGGTATTTTTGATACTTTCCAGGAGCTACTGATAGCAAAATCGGCATCTTATAGCAGTATTTCATAGGCATTTCATTGTAACTTTAAAAAAAAAAATGCTATGCTCAATGTGACAATGGGAGTTACAAGCAGATGTCAATTCAGTAGGCTCACCAATGATAATAAAGTAAGACTCCTATTTGAATGTAAAAGTGAGCTAGTAGAAATAATCTCTTAAAAAATTCTTTTGACACCCACAAGATACAAGGCATGGTATTGCTCTTTCATTGTCCAGTTTAAGTCAGTGTTTCCCTATATACAAAATAAGCATTAAACACTTCAAAATATATGCAATCGGAGGCAGCCATACGGCAATTATCATGAAGCACAGGACTGAGGAACATTCTACGTATAGTAAAATACATTTTTACAATTAGCCTCGATATACATGAGGCTCATTCAATTTGTATTTCAATTAATAATTTCACTGCATAATTATAAATTACTACCTATTATTTACAAGCAGGGCTTACTTACTTTTGCTTATTTTATCTGTTATGCAGTCTGTAGTGTGGTATGGCCTCTTAAAAGTACTGTACTCAAATGCTCCAGAACTATGATATTTGGCCTGCCAGAAAGATCTTCTAGTCCTTAGGTTAGACAAATAGAGGCAGGATTGGCTGAGCTTCTGATACTAAGTCAATCATGTGGGATCTTACCCTATTCAAACGTCACGTAAGCAATACACAACTTGAGATGTCTCTATTCAGTCTAGACCTCACAGAACTACAGCTCTTGAAAACATCCACTAGTTCTGTTAGAGTGTCAAATAGAAGAACTGCTTCTATGCTTGCAACGTGCACTGGGTATCCCAGGTGCAGTAGCTAGATTTTACTGTCAGTTATTCAGTGCTGGAAAGCCCAGTTTATGGCAGTAGGTGGCATATAAAAGTTTTCAGCTTAGCCATTAGCAGGCTGTATATTCTGCCTTCCACAGCACAATACATCAGAACCCATGCCCCCTCTTTCCCAGGTGTCTCCTATTTGTTTCTTTGCTGTCAAGAGCATAATGCTACCAGTGCCAACACTTTTCCACTATTCCAAATACTCCACATCTAACATTCTTTATACGTCTCCACCAAGCACAGTGTGCTTGGCAGGTAAGCTAAGAAATTATCTGAGAACAGACATCACTGGCTAGCGTAATGCAAGATTCACTAGACACCATCACAAGGGGAGGGGTAATAAACAAGCACCTTTACCCTCAGTAGATTAGCTGAAAAGTAAGGTACAATGACCCTTGAAGATGTCTGAATTCAGCTGATCCACTCAAGGGCTGCACTTCTACTCCTCAGTAACCCGAAAAGAAGCACATATCTGGTCTTAAATAATGGGGATATTTAATTCTTACTTCTCTGTGGACACACAGTGCCTGACACAACTGTAAAGTCAAACACAGCCCCTCTCGGCTACTCAAAATATAATGGTCAGGCATCTGCTGAAACTGAAAGACAAAATGTTGGCTATTACATACATTTCATCAAAACATGTAAATACCCAATGGAAGGAAGCAAGGCAGATGGGAGTAGCCTCTTCGCAGCAGTATCCAGTGACAGGATGAGAAGCAGTGGACATAAACAGAAATCTAGGAAATTCCATTGAGGGTGGTCAAGCTATGGAAAAGATTGCCCAGAAAGGTTGTAGAGGCTCCAGCCTTAGAGATACTCAAAACCTGACTGGACATCACAGAGGACTAGACTAGATGATCTCCTCAGATGCCTGTCAATCCCAGCTTACTGTGGTTCCGTGAATTCTGCAAGATGAGGGAAGGGAAATGCAGAAAATACACAGAGGCCCAGCTAAAGAGCATGAGCAATTAAACTAAATACAGTAAATGTATTGCAGGTCACCATCTCTCAGAACAGGATGCACTCTTCAAGTACTTTAATGCATAAGAAGCAGCTGTACTGAGTTTTAACCTTCAATATAGATTTAGTCATGCAGTGTACTCATTGTTCAGGACATGATTGAGAACTGTGAGATGTTATTTACACCACTGCTCTTCTCATATGGGGTCCTCAGTGAAGAACTTTCTTCCTTACCACTCTCAGCTTTCTTTGACGAACCACTGCAAAGCATAACTTCAGCTCAGAGGTAGTGTTGTACAAAAAATGTCATCCATTCTTACATCTTCATGTCCTTCTGCTTCCTTCATACAAAATAAGTGGCAACAGACTTTAAAATCTCTCTCTCTGAAGGCAGCAGAAGCTGAATCCTACCTTAAGCAGAAGACAGGTCATTATACCTGGGAGCATAGTACAATTTTAGCTGGAGTAGTGAATATATTTATTTCTTGAAATGCTCTACTTTTGGGGAACCTTATAAGTCAAAGCATATTGCTTTTACACTTGAATAGCTTCCTACAGGCTCAACTTATTTAAAAGAGACCAGCTGATTCTGCTTCAGAAGAGGTCACATTTCTACCCTTATGCCTTTTTATGTCAATTAGTACATTACACATGACTAAGTTTGTTTTCTGCCTCACTATCTGCTTTCAGAGAGAGAGAGAGGAGAAAGGAAAAGAAAACAATAATCTTAAACTTTAATCATGCAGCAAAAACCTCACTTTTATTTCAGGGGCTGAAAAAGGTGAAAATCAAAATGTGTATCTAGAACTCTAAACAATCAGCACCTTCACTTACTGTACATGACAGTTTTCAGCTACACAGAGTAGTAAGAATGATTGCAGAAATAATACTCCTTTAACAGAACTGAAAACACACACGGGTTTGCTATTTAACACAAGAATTTACTCAGTGCATCTTATTTGTATGTATTTTGTGCATTTGTGTTTTCCCCTTCCTGTACATCCTAAGCTTCAGAAGTAAATACAGTTGAGTTTTCCCATTAGATTTTGCAATTTTCCTCTTTTTTACATCAGAAAAATAATTGATACTGAAGCGTTATAGACCAGTAAGCCAAATGGAGGTTGATTTTCCATCCCCCATCTTGTTCCTCCAAAGCCATAACAATCACCGTTTTCTCTTCTTGTTGTCCTCCTTGACTTTCCAAAGGATTAGCTCCATACAAGCAATTGCATCTTCCCTGGAATTATGACCCCCAACTAGAGGAGAACAAACAAACAAAAAAAAAAAATTAAAAGTGTTACATTATTTATTTCTTTTTAAAAGAGTGGTAGCTTTGTTTATTAAGTTGAACAACTGTTAAGAATATTAAGACAATGCTTGGTATTCAGTTTTTGGTGCAACTTCTTAGTATCAGGATTCAATGTTAATAACCACACGCTTCTAGCACTTCAGTATTGTCTGGCAATACTCAGTTTCCCACCAGATCCTCCAGCTGCAATGTCCAATGGAGCCTGGATTAGTAACCTAAAGTATTCAATGTAACTGTCTTTGGAAAACCAGCTTCTCCAAGTCACATCATTTCAAATCAGAAGTTGAAAGAGTAACAGAGGACAAGCTGATTTTGCAACTAGATAGTCAATTTCTACATTGGCAAATTAAGGACAATCTAATTGTCTCGATCCACTGAAAGCTTCACAAAATCTGAACAGAATAGAGTTAAAGGATCTAAATTACATATGGTTATACATTTTTATTACATGTTTAATCAAAGCTTAAAAACAATTTACAAGTCTACACCTTTTATACAATTCCCATAACTATAAAAAGTACAGTAGAAAGGTTTTAATGTATTCTGGCTGGAAAACAGTGGTAGTCATCTAAAGAAGAAATGAATACAATTCTCTCATTAATTGGCACTTAATGTAGGCATCAGAATACCCTTCCTAACACTGAGTAAACAGAAGAAAACGCTGGCTGCCAGGATTAACAGTTAGTTAACTTCTGAAAGTTCTGAGTGGTTCTTACTAAAAGCCAAAACTGCAGGTTGGGGCTCTCCAAGCAACTTCAGGATAGGTGGAGGGAGAATAGACCTACTATATTCAGCCATCATCTTCAAACAGAAATCTGGCACAGGTACAAATCGTCACATTGATTAATTGGGATATGTGTCCCTCAGTAAACCCTATATGAGCTGATCAAGGGAAATTAAATCCTGTATGGTTTAAGTTGTGTTAAACAAAGATACCATTTTCAGTATAGAAGTTTTAATAAAGGTACATAAGATCTGAGATAAACAGGCTTGGGGGAGGGGCTGGTTATTCAGAAACCAAAAAAACTTGTGGAAGAAAACAATCTGACAGCATACAGTTCAGCATTTTCATTTGAAGGTGGAAAAATCCCTTCTCCATTCTACATTTCTGAGCTAGTGGCTCAAAAAGAAAAAAGTATTGCTTCTTTGCACTATAGAACTACCTAGGCTGGAAGGGACCTTTCAGAACATCTAGTCCAAGCATCAACCTAACCCTGACAAAACCACCACTAAACCATGTCCCTAAGCACCGTGTCTACATGTCACCTCCAGGGATGGCGAGTCAACCACTTCCCTGGGGAACCTGTTCCAATGCTTGCTAATCCTTTCTGTGAAGGCATTTTTCCTAATATCTAATCTAAACCTCCCCTGGCACAACTTGAGATTGCTTTCTCTCATCCTATCCCTCGTTACTTGGGAGAAAAGACAAACCCCTACCTCTTTATGACCTCCTTTCAGGTAGTTGCAGAGAGTGGTCTCCCCTCAGCCTCCTGTTCTCCAGCCTAAACAACCCCAGTTCCTTCAGCCACTCCCCATAAGACTTGTTCTCCAGAACCCTCACCAGCTTATTTGTCCCTCTCTGGACACACTTCAGCGCCTCAATGCCTGTCTTATAGCGAGGGGCCCAAAACTGGACACAGCACTCAAGGTGGGGCCTCACCAGTGCCCAGTACAGGGGGACAATCATTTCCTTAATCCTACTTACCACACTGTTCCTGAAACAGGCCAAGACGCTGTTGGCCTTCCTGGCCACCTGGGCACACTGCTGGCTCATACTCAGCTGGCTGTCGACCAACACCCTCAGGTCCTTTTCTGCCAGGAAGCTTTCCAGCCCAAGATTTTAGCGTTGCATGGGGTTGTTGTGATGAAGACCCATTTTTCTAGAAATGGCAGCTACCTAGCTCTATAGGGTAAGCTTAGATTTTAGCTCAATGGTGATCAATAAAGGATGATTAAATCCAGATGTAGGGAGAAGAATCTGCTAAAGGCAGAGTTTTGGCTATTTGAGATAGCCATCATAAAGTCTGTAGAAAATAACTTTTGATGTTCCCCTTATCCTCACCACAGTGCTGTACATCAGGCTGTCAGAGCAAAGGAAGTCAGAGGACATTATAACTTTTCAGATGCAGCAGCCAGCTACTCCACTAGGTATCAAAGCTCATCAAGATTTGCTCAATGTGACCATCTATGCATTCCCTGGGCAATGAAGACATGTTAGCAGAACAGAATATTATTTTTTGTCTAGAAGGCTTCACTGATAAAAGCAAATCTGCTAGTTTATTAGATACTCAGTTTAATTTGTTCTAAGATTAAAACAAATTATTTAGAATGGCACAGTCAATGCAAAATATAACTGTCAAATGCAATATTCCAGAAGTACTATATGCACACTGTAGAACAGATTCATTGATTTGCCTTCGACAGCCAAGAAATTTATTGTAATTTTACTACTGAAAACCCCAGCTGAAGAGTGAATCTTGAAATATATGTTAGCCTCACCACACTACCTTCAGAATTTTGAGAATGGCCCTTCTACATAGGAAAGAAACTGGAACACTTTTGTACAGTGAACACATTGACTGTGTAAGTGGCTGTGTGCTGTATAGTTGCCACCCAGAGTTAAGCCATGACATCTTACACTTGAGGTACATCCTCTGCTTTTATTATGCTATTGAAGTAAAGGTATCCAAGACAAAGCTTTAAATGACAGCAAGTGCATGCCTACCTTTTCAGTTTTCTGGGTTACTCCTGTCTCCCATTTCATGACGCAAAACACCAATTGCTTAATAAAAACCTGAGCTCTTACCATCATCTTGATGAATTCTCCTGAGGTAGTCAGCCATCAGACTTGCAAGCGGTCTTTTGTGAGGCAAACCCAGACGATGAGGAAACACTACTGATGTGTCCACTACTGTGTCATGAATTAGCTGGAAAAACAGTAGAGGCCACAGTAACGACTAAACATCCAGTTAGAGTCTTGCACCTCCTGTATTTATTTATTTAGTAAAGAAATCCCACCTGGCATCTAAACGATTTCCTTTCTCAACAAGATGCCCAAACTAATTCTTGAGCCCCAAATATTATGTCATCTGTCCTGTGTTCCTCTATTCATTATAGAACAGCAAACCCCGGAGCAAAAACTGCCGAAAAATTGTACTTCACAGTGATTTCTGTACACTGCACTGACACTTACACAATAGCTGTATATATACAGTGAACGTGGTGACTTCTGGTTTTAGATAGACAATACCATACTGCAAAGTTTCATTTGCTTTGGCCTTTAGGTATCATCAGTAGGGAAGCCCAAACTAAATTCTAATTCCTTCATTAGTAATAATCACAGAATGGTTGAGGTTGGAAGGGACCTCTGGAAGTCATCTTGCCCAAACTTCCCTACTCACGCAGGGCCACTAGGTTGCTCAGGACCATGTCTAGTTGGCTTTTGAGCATCCCCAAGATCAAAGACTCCACAATGTCTCTGGACAACCTGTACCAGTGCTTGGTACCCTCACAGTGACAAATTGTTTTCTGATGTTCAGAGGGGACCCCCTATGCTTTAGTTTATGCCCATAGCCTCTGGTCCTGTCACTGTGCACCACCGAAAAGTGCCTTGCTCAGTTTTGTTCATACTATCCCTTCAGGTATGTACATTGATAAGATCCCCCCAAACCTTCCTGAGAAGATGGCTATGTTTCTTATGGAATATTGCTGCCTTTGATATTTAATAGTATAATCCATGCATTTCTGGTACCTATGGTAATTACCTGACAGGCAGCATAATTGTTTACAGAGATTCTAAAAGCAATACCTTAGCATTTCTTGAATTGTCACTGCCTTTTATGCATTTACCGGCATGAGTTCAGCAAGATCAGAACACATACATTCTAGGGTTCTGTGAACCCAGAGATAAAGACACTATTATTCAGTGGTGATGGATGGCTGCATAGCCAGAAGGACAAAACAGCAAAATAGAAACCCCAAATGTCAGAATCTTCACCATATTTGTTTGCATAAACATCTCTTCCTTCTCCAAATGTAGTATTGTCTTTAATACAGCTATCATTTAGCAATCAAGTACCTTTAATTCTTTCTTTTTTTCATACAAGTTGATCTGCTGAAATGGAACATTCTTTTCCGTTTTGAAATTACTTAGAACACAGTAAAGTAGTCACCTCTTAAAACTGGCTTCAAAAACATTATTTTACCTTGAGAGTAAATAAGCCATTTTCTAAGCTGTGTCCAATCACAATTGTATCTGCACTGAACAAGTTTAGCAGTACTGCCTGTACATCCCGAAGAGATGTTGTGGTATTCTTCAGATCATCCTCTTTTGCTCCAGAGAGCCTAAAGACAGATTTAGAAGAGCCTCATTAACAGAGACACTAAGAAATATGTTGAAGAACGAGGTTTACAGTGGTCATTCCCCCAGCATCTGCAGTTAGCACTAACCAGCTTTGAAATCACACAGTGTTGAAGTAAACATAAGGCATTTTTTCTTTTTCACCTAGGTAGTGCAAGACAAACTAAGATAGGTGATATTAACTTAGCTCTACCACTACAAGCAACCGAGGCCATTTTTTGAGCACGGACGAAAGACAGGGCTCTGAGCAAATGAATGTTGAATTAGTAGGAATACATCATGTTGTTTCTTATCTAACTTTTTTTACAGTGAGGCTCAAAACCTGTGTTTCGTCTCACAGCACTTGCAGGACTAAAAAAAAACTAAGAGGAACTGAAAACACGTCTTCCAGCTCTCAAAGACCAAACCCAATAGGAAGACCAAATACAAGCAATCTGCACTAAATACAGTACAGCTTAACAAGATCTGGCCATCTGATGGCCTCAAAAGCAGTACAGTCAATTCATGCGTTATGTGAGACAACATTTATAGATTAAATTTGCATTTGCCTCTATCCCCTTAGAGAATTTAGCAAGTTCTGGGAGGTTTAGTTTAATTTTGGGGTTCTTTTGAAGGAAGGGGAGAAGTCTTCAAATGTGGGAAAAAATAAATTGAATTAGGCAAAGTGAAAAATCCTTCTTAATTGAGCCTTTAAGTACAAAAGAAATAGACATTTGAGAGGTATGTTTCTTCTTATATAGTTATCTACCAATTTATTATCTAATCCTGAATGACTATAGACTAATTAGCGTACCTTATATCGTAGTCTACAACTTTACCATCTGGTTTAACAAACGTATCATAGACAACCTGTAGCTTAGCATCAACCACTGTCACTCTAGTTAGTTCCAAGCCGTGGGTTGTGTAACACTGAAGAAAAAAGTAAATTTAACAAGCATTTACACAGCAATGATGTTGCCTTACATTATATAAGTTGTACAGAAAGCAGAACTGGCTACCAACTGGGCAGATCCAAATTATTTTGCTTACTGCATTTTCCACACTAAAGGTCTAGTCATGTAGAGTGACTAGATTGAAGGTCTAAGTCATATATAGTTACTAGTCAGAGTTCTGCAGACCTCTGAGACATGAACTCCCAACTACTACAGCTAGGAAATGGCTTCATAAACAGAAAAATCAGTTTTCTATTAACTGAACCAAACTTTTCAGGTTGCTCATACCGTCTCGCAGTCCAGAGCATATACACCATAGTTTCCATCAAAAGGTGGTGATTTGGGTAATGTCTTCATGAAGCCTTCCAATTTGTTGCTTCTTCCATCATGAACATGAAGCTGCAAGGTTTGCATTAGTACTTAAGTGCAAGTTTGCTAGACATATCTTACCCGAATTGTCAGACAATTTGTTTCTCTAACAGATTCAGGAGCATATACAATATTTCTTGTCAATTTTTGCCACATAATTTACTAAATGTTATAAATAAACTTAAAAGGCTTATACCAAACCGTTCACAGAAAGCTATGACCCAGCTTTAAGTCAAAAGGACACAGAAAGCAAAACTGAGATACCGCATTAGACAAACCTTCTGAAAACATTATTTCTACCTTTGCAATCTGACATCCAGAAGACCCAACTATTCTCTCACAACATCTATAGCGTTTTTCCATGCCACCAGGAACTGTCAAAAAGAAAAGTTGAAAATTGAGCAGTTTTTGCAGCAACTAGCAATGGCACAAACAAATCAGAACCCTAACTCCTCCTCTCAAATTTCTTTTCCATTTTCTCCTAAGACTACACTATGGAAAGAAACAAGTCTCACCTATGCAAGATGACAAACTGTACATCATCTTCTGAAACAATGTTTTCATCAAAAAAAAAAAAAAAAGAATTGCAAATGAATAGGAAAAATAGGAAAGAGAAACTTGTAGTATGGTTGAGAAGGTTCCCCCTGAGGGAAATATTTAATCTAGTTTCTGAGTATTTAAGTATGTCTCGGAAAAGATGACAAGGTTCACTTACAAGTCAGTGCAAGATCACACAATGAACATTTTTCTAGCTTCTTCCCACATGGTTTTACTAACATCAGCTTTCCTAAAGTTGTGACATATTCAGAGCAAACAGACTTTAACTAGCCACATTCCCAAAAGTACAGCAGAATATATCTCAGCTGAACCTTGTACAAAAAAGTCAAAAGTGAACAAGATCAGAGTATGAAACATGAGACACATCGTTTAACCGCTTCTGCAAAGACTGAATGCCAAGGCTACCTACCTCGTTGTTCCAACACTCTACCAGAATGATAGTTGCATTCTTCTTTACGTCTATGTTCTCCTGAAGATGTAACAGTGTATACTTCACCACATCTACAGCACACTCTTTTGAAAGCTAAAAAAAAATAATAATAAAAAAAAAGTAACAGAGCATATTTCCTAGCTGGCTTGCCATTAAGTTAAAAAATGCTGAATTGAAAAATAAAAAATGTTATATGAACAGTAGTTGTGAAAGCAGATTATCAATACATAAGCAGCCTCCCAAATTAGCCACATATAAAAATACCTCACCAAACTAGTTCCTCTATAGCACATTAATAAATTGAAGTTTACCAGCAACTTTTTCAATTACTATGTTGAAACAAAAATGAAAAGAGCTATGAAGCTTCATGGTTTAGTTAAAAAGCTTGGGAATTCACTTGTAGGCCAGGCACTAAATACAGAACACTGCTGTAATGTATAATTTTATACCTGTTCATTTTATTGTTCTGTGAACCACTGACTGAACTTCAATTTTGTTGCAAGCCTACGAGGCACTTACCATCATATCCAGCATTTTTTACAACCCCAGTAAGTATAGCACTACCGTTTTTTTCAGGATTCGGTCGAGGGAAGTTATTTTCATTCAATTGTTCCTCAGTCAGAAGATAATCTTTTAGAAGTTCATATAGAGCACCATCTGTAAAAGCTAAAAAACCCACAACCAAATGCTGTAAGTAAACCCAAAGCCTACGCAGTATTAGAACAAATATAAATAGCACTTAAATTTCCTAGTACTTCCAAAGTAAAATGAAACTGAAATTACAAGGGTGCATTACAACATGCAACAACTATACGCTTCTACCTCAGAGCAATTAGAAGTGAATAGAGATGAAGTATTATTCAAAACAAAGACACTGACCAATAGGGAAGTTAATTCACTAGCTATGCCAGAAAGGCTAGGCATGCAATATTAAAGTACACACTCTTTTCAAACAAAAGTTCAACATTTTTCCCCTAAAAATGAGCCTTCAGATGTAAATAGGGAATTGTGCTGGAAAGCCTTGCAGTGGCTAATAGATGAAGCTCGACCAAAAACAGAGCAATATTTTCATGCTGATATAAGCCCATTTACAAGCTTAAGTGAAGAACTGTCATCTCTCTTCCCCCTTTCTTTACCTTTCTCTTGCTCTGACTTCATGGACTCGGTGCCACTGGATGACCTGCTGTTACCAGGTTGTCCTGGATGCGGGAAAAAAAATTTTATCATTTCTTCTCAATTTTAGATTTCCTATTAATATCCTAAGCAAATATAAATAAATGAAAACACCGATTTATTTCAGTGACATATTTATACAAGAGGACTTAAACCTACAGAAATATCTTCAGTAAAGTTAAACTAAATAATCCTTTTGAGATGTTTCTTTGATGTTGTAATTTCTACGTTTACAACCCACTTAGAAAAAAAGTCTTAATAAAAAGCAAAAGTACCACGATCTCTCAGCTTTTTGAGAGTCTTCACAGCAAAATTCAGGTACATTTTTTTACTGCTGCAATGTTCATAAACTGATTGCTCTTCTAGCTGGGCCTATATTTAAAAGAAAGAAAAGAAATTGAGTGTTAGCAGAGAACTGTATGTTCTACAAAAAGCACTGCCATTTAGAATCTGAGATCCTGAACTTAGAGCTAGATGCACATACTGTCCTAAATCTGAAGTGCAACAGGAGACACAGAAACAGTAGTCAAATTCAGTAGTTATGAAGCAAAGATCTGTGAGGCAAATCAGTGCTCCAACTCAGAATTCAAAACTAATCCGGGAATTTGAACACTCTTAGGGTAACTGTTCATGTGCTACAGACAGCTTCTTCTGATCCTACTTTAAAAGGAGGCATTATTGCTTTTTTTTGGACAAGAAATGTTTTCTTCATTTTCTTTCTGTAATGTCATAAGAAACAGAAGTGAAAGGAAGGTGCAGCACCTTTTAACCACAAAGAAGCACACTCAGAACAAGGAGTACGTTAATTAATCTTCTGGGGGAAGAAAAATACTTCTTCCCTGGTTTTATTTCACTGTTTACACTATCTGCGTAGTCAACGAGAGCAGCTCATTTCAGGCATAAACAGTGCCTTCTAACAATGACTACAGCAATTACAAGTCACAAGCTTGAACCTCTAAGCAGACAAAAAGAGAAAGTGGAGAACTGATGAAGGTGAGAAATAACACAGGAGGACGTTAAAGGGAAGCTAAATGAAACATTATTTAATGAGAATGAAGAGTCAGGCATACCAAGGTATGCTGCATAATATCGAGAACACACTGCAAATGGCAGAGTAGTAACATTTGATAGATCTACAAGCTTTCATTCAATGTATAATTAAATACACATACAGAGTCTTATCAGAACACCTCCAAAGTCTTTTGATTTCCAGCATGCAAGAAATTTAGATCATCTGAAGGTTAAGCTCTGGATATTTGTGCCTGACAGGCCATATCTGTTGACTTTAAGCTTGAGTAGCACTTGGTGCGGTGTAAATGATTAAGTACAAGATCAAAAGCTCAAAATGATTGATAGATTTACAATTGTTCTTCAAACATGGTTTCCTCCTGTCCTAAACACATCTCAAAGTCATTATTGTATTCCAGAAAGCCTCCAGTATTCACAGAAATTTTTTTTTTTGCATTGGCAAAAGCAAAACTTTCCCTTTTTAATAATAAAATAACATGTCTTTAGCACTGCTGATTAGCTTCCAAAAAGACAAATGTTTTTACTTGGAGAAGACCGAAACTGATAACACTGGAAAGTACAAGATTGACTACATTTTAACTTCTGATTACTGAAAATCTGAAATATTTGCTTTAAAAAAAAGAATTCCACCAAAACTTTGTGCAAGATAAGATCTATTGACTTAATTCAGAAGAGGAAACTTACGGATCTATAATGTAACGTATAAAACATTACGAACCTTGTGAATAGCTTCATGCACTGTGCTACAAGTCTTGAGGCATTCTGCAAAAAAGCAACTGACATATCGCTGTCTTGTCTCAAATGGTACTTTGGATCCTGATTCTGGAACACAAGGTCTTTTCCGAGTAGAAACCTTAAAAAAACAAACCATACACCCCCCCACCCCACCATACTAATGTGGTCAATATGTAACAAACATTAAGACATTCTTTTACCCATCCTCAGAGAAAAAAAAAATAATAAAATCAAACATTGCTGAATAGCTAGTCAGAAAACTGGAGTTGCACATGACAGGGAGCCAGAAACAACCATCAAAAATAGCAGCTATAGAGGTTTTCTCTGCTTGAGCTAAACAAAATAGTCTTCTGCTCAAAAAATATCTTTATTACCTCACAGAACTTTAACTTATTTTTTCTTACAGAAAGTTCTGTCCTTCAGCAAGCACTGGCAGTTCAGTCATGATTTAACTCACGCTTTCTTTCTGGCCTTTATTTCCGGCAGTACTTCACTCACAGCATAAACTAAAAACCGAATGAACTAGACAGAAAAAAATTAGTTTCATTTTAGGAACCCATAGCCTCTGCTAGAAAATGCAATATAGTTTTTGTTTATCACAATATGCTTATAACCAACACACAAGTATGACTTGACTGAAAACAAACTAACTTAATTCTTCCATCACAACCAGTTCAATTAACAATTTACATATTTAATTGCTTACTTTCGTGTAGTGCTGGCTAGTACAACCAAGGAAAATGAAAATACAACTTGCATAGCAGCTTTATTGAAGCACACAGGAAAAAAGTATTTTTTTAAAAAAGCTATACTGGCATATATATATATCTGTGTATATATACTGGTGATTCTGTGATACCACATTACTAGATCTACATTATAAAAAACTGTTTGAAATCAATTGTAGTTTTTCCACTTATGTTCCCGTTCACATATCCAGGTTTTGCAGCAGTAACTCTACAGTACCTTGCGTGGCGCAGGAGTAGTCTTTCGGAATGAACTAACAGAAAGTTCACAGGGTATTCCTGTTACAACGTTTCCCTCCAGCAGTATAGGCAGTTGACCGCTGCTGGTCTCAACAGGCTGAACTTCAAGCAAATTTACAAAGGCTGAAACACACAGAAAATATAAACTCAATCTAATTCCTAATGGCAAGCTTTATTATTTAAATTACATTAATCTGGAACACAGGTATTTCACAGCTCCTTTGTTAAAGCAGGTTAAAAGTAAAATTTTTTAAGATTTTCAAATCACAAGATTTAACAAATTGTTTCAGCGGGTCTGAATGCTTCAGATCAGAAACATAACAGCTGATATCAATACTAAAAGGAAACTCACCAGATTTCTTTTTTATTCTTTCAACTCATGTATCAAAAGACTCACACCAAAACAAATGTTTTTCGGGATTTTGGTCAAAACGGTACATGTTCAAAGAACATAACACAAAATATACTACAGCTACCAAGACTTCAGATATAACCTTGTAGTTTGACAAGGCATCTATCTGCACATGCTAAGTGCTCACCATCATTTAACTCACAACTCACATTCACCACAAGAACAGGAGCAAATTCAAGCAATGCCTAACCAAAGCAAAACAAAGTCAAAACATCTAAAGGGTGGGTGCCGAGAGGATGGGGCCAGACTCTTCTCTGTGGTGCCCAGCAACAGGACAAGGGGCAACAGGCACAAACTGAAACACGTGAAATTCCATCTCAACATGAGGATAAACGTCTTTACTTTGAGGGTGCCAGAGGACTGGAACTGGCTGCTCAGGGACGTTGTGGAGTCTCCTTCTCTGGAGATAATCAAAACCCACCTAGATGCACTCCTGTCCAGCCTGCTCTGGGTGACCCTGCTTTGGCAGGGGGGTTGGACTAACTGATCTCCAACGGTCTCTTCCAACTCCTACCATTCTGTGATTCTGGGAAACCTACGGATCAAGCTGTCATACCCAGTGGTCCACTGCTTTGAAATGGAGCAGCTGACAATCCAGATGTAGTCTTCTGCTGTTCAGAAGTTGTAGCAATAAAATCTTGTCCCCTTTTAACTGCAGCTACAAACTCCACTGCCTCCCAGCGTGCCTGCTTAATTTCTGCATCATGATTCTGCTGCCAAGGAGACACTGTGAAAGGCACCATTTCATTTTTATGTACCTGACAAGCACAGACACAAATCCAGAGTTAATTTCAAGCAGTTCCAAATCATGGCAAGATAGTGTTAAAGTCTACACACTGCCTCTTAAAACTGAATTTTATTATCAGATTCAGAGCTCAGCATGCTGTCCCTGGAAGGAAAATACCCAACTGAAAGTGCTCAAGGGTGGTAAAGGGGTCTTAGAGAATTATGCCTGCTTTTAACATTTCCACATAAAGCACTGTAAAAGCAGCAAAAGCAAATGCCACTTTGTCTTCCAAACCGCTTCCAGATTGGATTTCCAAGTACTGTATCTGTAATCTCATGGTACATGACTTGATACTAATCTGATTTTTCAATACTCATTAGCCTCAACTGTCCTGGGAAGAAGCTTATTTCACATGCATCAGGAACCAACCCCAAGTACTACGATATTTGCTACAACTTTTAACAAAAGAGTTGATAAAGACATTTGTTCTTATTCATTTCGAAGTAATTCTACAGTTATATTACAAGACTTAGCCAACCTGAAGTTCAACACGAGTCTACAGACATTAAGTAAAGCTGGGCTGACCTTCAGTTTATTACAAGATTGTAACTCACATCAAATTTTGCTGTGTGTGCAATTCTCCTCTTTTGTCCAGGAGCATTTGCTTTGATTTCTGATAAATTAAGATCTACATCTCCTCCACGGGCCTATTAAAAACAAGAACAGACTCTTTGGACCAACTGTTACGAAGTTCTAGACTTCACTAATACTCATGACCCATTCATTCCAATGCTTCAGGATGTTCAGTAAAAAACCTCACCAGGAAAATTACAGTTCCATCAGCATTAGACAGTAATTTTACATTCAGAACAATTAAGCCACAGTGCTTTGAAGCAGAGGCAGTGGTACTCAGAGTTCCTTCATTTGTTTATAAGAAAAAGAGACTACTGAATACACAACTATGCTTATTGCAGCAAAAGTAAAAATGGCTACATCTAGGCGAGGAGCTATTCAGAGCGATTTTCTACTTCAGGAAACATGCAGATCACCCATTGTCAAACTAGACTACAGAGTCCTAGGTGCTCCTTATGACTTTACTAGCATTGAAGGCTCAAATATTTAACTTTTACTAACACACATTTTGGAAAGAGTATTTGAACTTGATTCTGTATCACATCCTTCTCTCTTATGCTCACAAAAAAAACTCAAGCCCTGAAAGGGAAACAAAATACCTGCTTATCATCGTCCTTCTTTTGTGCTTCTCTTTCAAACTCATCAAAAATTCTCCGACACTCCTCTAAAGGATCATCTGATTCAGAGAGCTCTGTGTCCTCGCCACCGGGTTCCACTTGCTCAGCTGATGAAATCGGCAGAGTTACTTCACTTTCTTCCTTGTTTAAGTAATAAATTGGATATGGGTATGTATGGCTATTATTACCCCCATCCTCTTCTATGCTCTGGCTTTCCTCTGCATTTATTATTTTTTCCTTATAAGGTCTTTCAATTGTAGTTTCATCTGTTGACGAGTGTCCAGTACACCAGACAGACTGTGTTACTCTTCCACTGCTCACACAATCTTCATTAGTAGTATGGTCCTGAACAAATGCTTTGACCAATATACTGGTTTCTGCATTCCCTTCTTTCAGAATTCCCTTCTGTGTGTCTGCCTCAATAGAAGCAGCTGAAGATATATGCTTCTTCTTACTATAAGCAAGGGCATCTCTTTCCTCCAAGACCTTCAACTTATCAGTGTTTACATCAGGCAAATAAATCTCATTTGCTTTTGGAAAAACAGTTCCCTGTTTTCCAGCTGTATTTAAAATTTTGCCATTCTTCCACAAAGTGATAATTTGCTCTGTTTTTTCTTCTGTATGCCCAAGCATTTCTACTATGGCACTATCATGTAATTTTCCTGCGCATATTACAGCGGACAGTTCTTTGTCCCTGTTCCCACTTGTACAGTTCCTACTTATTCTTGGTTGTTTATTAACAGCTTGTGGTGGCACATCAATGGAAAAACTGCATTCCTCATCAGATTCTTCAATTTTTACTTCAATTTTCACTGGGGAAGAGCTTCTTGACCTCTTTGTGGATACATGTCTACTCGTAAATGGAGACATCTTTGAAATCCCATACTGATTTTCACATGGAAATACTTCAGTTGGCTTACACTGCTGCATAGCACTTTCATCCTTTGTTACAGGAGAGACAGAGAGTCCTGCAAAATTATTTTGTAGAAAATTATATTAAAGAATAGTTGCTGGGCAACTATAATCAACAATGTATTTTTTTTAATTAAAAAAAATCAGCCATTATTTGTATACCAAGAAACAGAAACCATACGACATACATGTGCTAAAAAATGCAGTACAATGCTTTCATTAGGAGAAAGTATCTTACTTTAAGATCATTTTCAAGGGTTAAAGTGTAAAATGTTTATAACCATTTAACTGGGAAGACTGTACTATGAGAGTTCCTTCTGTTCCTCAGTTTCATTCTTGACCGAATTTTAATCCTTCAGGGGTTTTGTAAATCATCTGCCCTCTTAGAGGAAAGACAGCTATGACATTAAATTAGGTCAAGTCATCCTAAACAGTAATCTACAGATTTCAGCTGAGGGAAAAGAAATAATCAATTTTATTAATTATGCACAAGACTACAAGTCTCATTTTCCCCAAATACTCAGGAACATTTCAAGCCAGGCATATTTATAATTGTGCACAAACTTTAAGCAGCCTTGAAAGTCAAATTTTCCAACTGCAGATTTAAGCAACTCACTCTTTTTAGCTTTTATAAGCTGTGGACTGCTTACCAAACCTCAGCCTGACACTTTCTCAAAGCACTATCTCCATCCTCACATGGTTACTCTGGCAAATCATAAAATGTAGTGGTTATTAGCCTCCCCAAATTTTACTAATGTATACAGACCCTGTTGTCCAAGAGATCTGTTAGCATCAATTGTGTATTTTAAAAACAACGCTATTTACATTGTCATTTAAAAACACGTGTCACCATTTGATTTCAACAGCAATTGTATCAGTAATTACAAAACATTTCAGGGAATTACTAGAGTGTCATGTTTTGTTAGTGAATGGGATCCTTTCCAGGTTGTCAAAAATAAGTAATTTTGGCATTAACACAATAGCAATACACTAGGACAGGATAGTACCACAAAGTCTCACTACCCTGTTGTTGTGGGTTAACCCTGTCTGGCAACTGAGCCCCATGCAGCCTCCCTCTCACTTCCCCAGTGGGATAGGGCAGAGAAACAGAAGGGTAAAACTGAGAAAACTTGTGGGTTGAAAAAAAGACAGTTTAATAGGTAAAGCAAATCTGTGCGCAAAAACAAAGCAAAATAAGGAATTAATGCACTGCTTCCCAACATCAGGCAGATGTTTAGCCACTTCCAGGAAAGCAGGGCTTCATCATGCCTAATTATTACTTGAAATGTCTCCCCTTCCTCCTTCTTTCCCCCACTCTTATTGCCAAGCACAACACTGTATGGTTTGGAGATTTCCTTTGGTCAGTTGGGGTCAGCTGTCCTAGCTGTTCCCAGCTTCCTGCCCACCACCAGCCTAACCGCCGGCAGGGCAGCATGAGAAATGGAGACATCCTTGAGGCTGACCAAAAACTCTGCAGCATTAATTAAAACACATCTGTGTTATCAACACTGTTCTGGTCAGAAACCCAAAACTCAGCACCATTCAGAGCTACAAAGAAAACTTACTCCATCCCAGCCAATAACAGCACACCTCTCTACCTCAAAGAAATACTGTGAGCCACAATGAGCTGGTAACTGTTCTTACAAAGAATCTGAGAGAGGTAATGTTTCCTAACCTTTTATACAGGTGAGATACAATTTAGACTATGCAGCAATCCCCACTATAGGATTATTCTTTGACTATCTAGAACCTGAGCAAATTTTCAGTGTTCAAGCTTGCTAGAAACTGCAGAAGCCATTTAATTATGGATACTGGTCGCTTGAGAGGAAACACCTATGGGCTCAGCCTTCAAGAAGTCAAACCACACTGCACAGCTAGCTACCCGCAAAATCAGCAAGTAGAAGTGTAGGAAGGGAATGGCTCCACGCTGGTTTGTTGTTTTTTTTTTTTCTGATTGCCCAAGATCTTAGCAACCACCAAATTATCCCAGTATTTTTTCCAGGTTGCAGTTCTTTATGCTCAAGCGCAAAAATCTTTGAGAAAAAAACCAAACATTACAGGTAACTGTGAAAACCCAGGTACTTATTGTGGAAACAGTAACATGCAGCTCCTGCTGCGCTGCACAGAAAGAGACTACATGGAGTGAAAACCTGCATGGTGACCGAAGTTTGGGCACTCCCTAGCAGTGAAAGGCAGAAAACCAGTAGCATCTGCTTAAAAAACACAGACACAACAGAGTAAGAGACACTTTGACGGTTTCATGGACTACATACTTACCAAACAACTGTTAAAACTATCAATGTAACCCACAGCAAAGGATGTGAGAGACCAACCCAAGTTCAAGGTAATCAGAAAGCAGCTACTTGTTTTTAATTATAAGTTTTTCAAGTCCAGTTCAGAAGCAGGTTGGTTTTTTTCAATAACAGAGGCTGGTTTTAGTTTTTAGGCTGTTCGTGCTAAGTTTTGTGGTTCCCATTTCAAAGTCATTTTAATACTCTGCCCTTTGCCTCTCACACCCCTTGGGCTTTATTGCCAACAGTTTCAACACACTACTATTTCTGCTAATGAAATCTAGCTTACAGTTGCCTGAAAACACTCAAAGAGGAACACAAACATCAAACAAGCTAGCTACAAATCTTATTACTTATTGTGTTGAGAAAAGTGAGGCACCTTTGGTGAGGCATACTAAAGTTTCATTAGAAAGTGCTGGTTATTCACCCATGTGCAAGCAGACTGACTGCAGACTGCTAATCCTGGAAGGACAGCTAGTGTCTTACAAAGATTGAAAGCAATTTATGTTACAACTTCTGCTCTTCATTACAAGGGCTAAAGGTCACACACCACAAAGGAAAGACAATATCCTCCTACCAAGAAAGCAGGAAGCCACAGAATCATAGAATTGTCTAGGTTGGAAAGGACTTTTAAGATACCTAGTCTAACCATCAACCTAACTCTGAATAAAAACCCATGACTAAACCATGTCACTAAGCTCTATGTCAACCTGTCTTTTAAATATCTCCAGGGATGGTGAGTTAACAACCTCTCTGGGCAGCCTATTCCAATGCTTAATAACCCTTTCAGTGTTAGAATTTTTCCTAATATCCAACCTGAGCCTCCCCTGGCACCATTTGAGGCCATTTCCTCTTGTCCCATCGCCTGTAACTTGGGAGTGGAGACCGACCCCCACCTCTCTACACCCTCCTTTCAGGTAGTTGTAGAGAGCAGTAAGGTCTCCCCTCAGCCTCCTTTTCCCCAGGCTGAACAACCCCAGCTCCCTCAGCCGCTCCTCGTAAGATTTACTCTCCAGACCCCTCACCAGCTGTGTTGCCCTTCTCACCAGCTTTTATTATACTACCGCAAACACCAGTTTACACGTTTAATCCTAGTAGTGTCACGGCTGTTTGCCACAGTGGGGGTGTTGAATTAATCCTTTTTCTTCTCCCACTCGCAGAGACAGAGCAGGACCACAACAGGCCTCCCGTCATGTCACTTCACTCCCCAGCCCTCACGCGCGGTACTGCAGCCCTTTTATTTAACCACCATTCCCAAACGCCCTTCCAGCACCAACTGCCGCCTCCAACA
>QJSC01023910.1:175759-287426 GCA_003697955.1 Calidris pygmaea | reverse complement strand
TTTACTATGAGGGTGGTGAGACACTGGAACAGGTTGCCCAGGGAAGTTGTGGCTGCCCCATCCCTGGAAGTGTTCAAGGCCAGGCTGGATGGGGCCTTGAGCAACCTGGTCTGGTGGGAGGTGTCCCTGCCCATGGCAGGGGGGTTGGAACTAGATGATCTTTGAGGTCCCTTCCAACCCTAACCATTCTATGATTCTATATTTTCTTTTGTTCATTTTTTCTCTGTGTTTTTCAAGTCCGTTGGACAGAAAGACAATTTTTTTTGTTTAGTGAAAGTACCTGTTGTTCCATGCCTTTGTCACTTTGTTTAAGAAGAGAACAATCACAGGCCTGTCATCATTGCCTAATTATGCTACTTTACCTCTAGTACTTGCCAACTAAACACTATACATGCAAAGGTAAAATAGAAATTAATATGGCAAGTTTAACTTTGTCACCTCTTCTCAAGATACATTATTTTAGGGAAGCTACAGTTCTTGGAGCAACTTGTTGAGAAGCTAAATGTTATCTTTTCTTCCTTAGGATCTCAATTAATAGCTGAAGACTTTTCTACAGTGAAAGAAGAGAAGGACTCAACTTGTGGAGTTTTCTTAATGATCCTAACAAGAAACTGAATTCACTTGGCCTGGTTTCCTAGCTTGATCAGCCAATATCTCCTAAAACCTGTTTCAGGGAGTTGCTCACACTCAGACAGCTTCAGTGCGTTGTTGAATTGTGCCTTGCTGACTTCAGCAAGGTTTCTGTGTAACCATCACATTCTGAAGACACTAACTTCAGGTTTCACTGTAAGGAAATGTGTCACTGCCTTTTAAGAGCAGAGCAAGCTGCGGTGGTGTGTGTCAGGGTGGCTCAAGCAGCCTGCCAAAATCAGTGCCATGTGGCAGAGAGTTGTGTGTAACATTTTGCACTGAATGTCAAGCTGAAGTGTTCTTCTAAAAATCATAAATACTGCATAGTTCCAGAGGTGATAGTTGGAAAAAAGTATCCAATGCAAAGAACAGAAGTGAGAGAAAGCAAACTAAAAGAGATGTGGAAACATTAAAACCCCAAACCTTCAGCTGAAATGACGTGTCAGAGTCCTGGCAAAGAGTAAGGTAAGGATGTGACATGTGGGCAGGTAGACCGTTTGAGAAAGCAGATTTAGAGAAATTAACACTTTTTTCTACTATTGCTGGAGCTGGAGCTACAGTTATATTTAATAGCCTGCATCTAAGCCAGGGCTGAATTAGTCAGAGTGAAGAACACAGTATTCTCAAGCAAAGCAATTGAAACATACAGGTTGCATCGAAACTGCAAATGGAAGGAAAGTCCTTTGGAAGGCTTTTGACTGACATTAATTTAGTGAGTCAGGCATGAAATCATGCTACTTAGGCAGATTTCATTGTCAGAGATTTGATTTTTATTGGAATCAAAGATCTAAAACAGTAGATCAAACCTGTGAAATCCTCTCAGACTCTGCAGAAATCACTCGAGAGAAGATTAAAACATCAAAAACCACTTAAAAATTCCAGAAAGTAACAGGCAGCTACAATAGGGACTGACTAAGGGACCATGAAATTGGAAAGTGGAAAGATGTGAGGACGCTACATATATCGGAGAGACACTATAGAGCAAATGCCAACAAAGTTGTAACGAGCGCATGGGATGAGAAAGATGTATGGATACAAATACATGCCCACCACTGGAAAACATAAGAATTGCAAGTCAGGAGTCCACAATCAGGACCAGCAAAATTAAAATAGAACAACCAACAAGCACATTGACAGTGCCTGATGTATGTTTATCGGGATAGCAACACAAACAGGCATGAAGAACATTCTATATAGAGTCAAAGTCCAAAAGCTGTTAGAATAAAATGTTTTCCATTGGAGAGTGGTGGAACTGTTATGAATTATTAACTGAGACCTAGTGCTTGAGTAAATATTGTATCAGAAAATATTGTAGAATATTGGTATAAAAAAACATAAAGAGATAGAACAGTGACCACTACAACTGAGGGCTCGCACAGAAGACCTGATTTCTGTACAAGTGAACTTGGACAGAAACCTTTAAGAAAAAGTGGGTGAACGATGAGCCAATAATGAGTCTAAAAAATGGAAAATACACCATTTGCTTAAAAGAGTACCTAAGGGTCAGCTGTGCATGAACAAATGTAAAAGAAACATTGAATAAATGAGGATGTCAGAGGAGTTAGGGAGGCAAGTGTACATGCTTGCAAGGAGTACATGTAGATGTTGACTTAGTCACCATTCTCTGAGATTGCACGTCCTATTTAAAGCACAATACGGTGTGTATGAAATTTGTATTTGCTGAACATAGAATCCCATAAATTGTATCTGATGCTGTTCAAAGGATTTATATGAGATTCTACACTTAAACGTATATCAGATCCCAAATCTCCTCAATGGAATGTCTGGTAGAAAATTCAAACATCACTACAAAGACTGCTAAATGCAGGTTAACAGGTCTGAAACAAATCCAGTAAAATTTTTTTACAAAGTGAACTGCTACTGGCTGAACACCCACTGAGCAGAAAGATAAGAAAAAGTCTTCATTCTAACAAAAAGTGTAACAGAAAATACAGCTTACCAGGACAAAGTAGAAGAGATCAGGATATCTCACATATAGAAGATATGTCTCAGTCGTGCTATGGATACAGTGGTGTGTAGATGTAGTTTGTATACACAGGGGCATTGCATGGGCTCAGAAGACTACAGCTGGCAGGAAGATTGCTCCTTGTTCTTATGTGAGCTCCTGTCTTTTGAGCAATTGGCTTTAGGACAAGAGGAAACTGCTGCAATTTATTCCTTTGGAAAGAGGAAAATGAAGGAGGAGGAGAAAGAGTCAAAGCATCTGAAAGCAAATAGGAAAAGAAGGATTTTGCTGAGTGAATGGACAGGACTAAAGCCGCAAGTAGACAGAAATTGAGATAGTTCTCTGCAAAACCATCCAAACACCTAGAGCTCCTGAAAACCCTTCTAAATGCTTCTAATAAGGTAAAGTTGCTATTTATAAGAATTATGCAGAAGTATAAGCTGCCTTATTGAACCATGTTCTGTTTCAGGGAAAGGGAAGTGTGTGAATATCCCGTTGGCATTCTGAGATGCGAGCAGTCAGACGTGGAGTGGGGCAGCCTGAGCCCAGGGGGGTGGGTTGCCTAGAGGACAGCCGCATGCACTGCACGGCCGCTCCTGCCCGAAAACCGCTTTCCAGCTAGCAGTTGGATACGATCACTTTTCTAAGAGACACAAAAAACAAGACCCAGCCTTCAAAATATTGTTTGTGTTCCTCAATAAGGTATAACTTTTACTCACTTCAAAGGAACTTTCTTTTGACAGTAGAGTAACACTTGAAATTGTGCAAACTGCAGTAAAGCTTCACTCTAAAGCCATTGTAATTTCTATTGCTGCTGTTAATATTAGTGGAACAAACAAATATATGTGTTTGTGTGGGTTTGCCTGTATATATTTATCTATATTTATACATCTTACTTTTTTATCCCCATGAAATTATGCTAACAAAAGCATAAATACACTCTGAGAAAGAAAATCTCCCCATGGATCTGTTTTGCTTTGTGACATGACTTTTAACAAGTTCTTTTCCAGACCCCTTAAGAACTCTACCAAATCTCTGTGGAAGTGTTGCTTGCAGAGGATGATGGGGGTTGTTAGCCAGAACACGCATAACTTCTAAGCCAATAACTTTGGGGCTTTACTTTTTCCTTGGCTGTGCAGCAACAGGAGTGTTTCCGCAATTTTTTAGTGTGTCCTACTGGGAAATTTTGTGCACAGTTTGTATGGCCATGGCTTTTTTGTGTGTCTCTGTGGAACAATGCTAGTTCATGGCCAAAGCTGAGACAAACAGTCTCAAGTGGAAGACTGCAGCACCAGTAATTGGGGATTTAAATTAAATAGGAGGAAATATGTTTGGTGTATTCGATTTACAGCCACAACTGTTAATACTTAAAAGTGCTCTGTCAATCAGTCTGATTTTGAAGTGTAGGTATTTAAGCATGGGTATTTGAGGAGTATTTGAGATTATGGATCGGAATGCTCTGAAAATGTTCTGCCTCAACTATTGGATTTATTCACTTCTAATTATTATTTTTTGGTTTATTACCCCTCAACAATTCTCCTGACACACTTAATATTCCTTTTAGACATACAGCATGGATGAAATACTAAATCCTTGAGATATTTTTAAAGGGCATCCATTATTGCAAATCCTATATCTTCAAATTCAAAAAGAGGTAAAATCGCAATAAATAGTTCTTGTGACAGAATGCTTAAAACTGATCTATCTACTTAAAGCAATCTATTCAGCATAAACAACATTTCTTTAAGTGTTACTAGTTCAAGCTTTATTTTCACCTTTAAGTACAGAGAATAACTGTAAAACTGTGAAATTATAACTTCTAAAATTGGACTTTTTTTAAGGCAGTTAAACATGAAATTGTGAAGCAGCAATATTAGAAGCTTAGATGATGGCCAGGCAAAAACTGTAGTACTGGTGTTTGAACGGTCATTCAGTGTGCAGAGCTGAAGAGCAAACTTGCATGTGGAATACCTTGCCATGAAGACATGGTAAAGCATTTCACGTGACTCACTATTGCTGGGAAGAGTTTTAAATGTGGATTTTACCTATGACACACCCTAAGCCTAAAGTTTGATTCCACGGGACCCTAAAGAGGTCTCGTGTCATCATTTCCTCTCTTTTGATGTATTTCTCTTGTGACAATGTTGGCAGATATCTCATCGGCTGATTAACTTTATCATTCAGGCAAGTTGAGAACAAGGTACTAATGTTTTGCTAGTTGTCCTTCCTCTGAACCTGCTTTCTGTGAACATTAGTGAACATCATGTGTTCCTGTCCTATTTCACCAACACTGAACATCACTGAACATCAGTGCTAGTGAAATAGACAAGACAGGAACCTTTGCCTTGGGAAAAGGAAGCATGGTGGAGTTTGTCCACACTTCAGAGGAGCTCAAAAAGTTGTGGAGCTGTGGCCTCAGAATTGGCTTTTCTACCTGAGCCCTACCGCTACAGCTGTGAGCATCACAGGGTCTTTGCAAAAGAAAGAATAGTCTTTTCTTAAGAAGGTCTTTAAGCTTTGAAATGTGTTACTTTCTTCTCATTTCTCTATTTTAGCCATTTATTGTGAGCCCCAAATAGTCTAAATTTGTTAACTTAAGTCTCATGCTTTGAAGTCCTCCCTATTAAATGTGTACTTGGAAAGAGTTGGGTTGGTTGCGGAAAACAATGAATGTCTGGGGTTTTTTTCCTTTTCCACAGGTAGGTAAGTAGTGGGGAAACTGATATTTGCAAGGATTGTTTAGATGGATATAGCAGCTCAAGAAAATGTTAATGCATACGCTTAAACTCATCTCTATTTAGAATTTGACTTTGAATCTTTACATGGAATTGCATCCTTAAGTACAGAACAAGCAAGTATTTAGCTATTCTCCTAAGTGGACATAGTATCCTAAATTTGAATCAATGATTTTCGTTTCTGATTTTTCTGACAAAGAATGTAGAGAAGTGCTTTTTACAATTTGTGAAGAAAGACAGTATATTTTAATTCCCCCAGAAGGCTAGAAATGTCAACAAGCGTGGAAAATACGATTCCAGACAGAAATAGTAAGAAAAGTTAGAATTATGTGAAAATTACATATGGGCTGAGAGACTTTTCATGTCGCATTTCATCCAAAGCAAATGAAAATGAATGAGATATGCAGTTCTTCTGCAGCATAGTTTTTGTGAAGTAAATACTGATTCTTAACTGGAGTGACACAGCCTTAATGTGGCTGTGGTGTTACTGAATATGCCACTAAAACGTGGTAGAGGTTTGGTACATCTTTAGACAACTCTGGAAAAAGAAATCCTCTCATTTTTCTCTGTTCCAGTTATCTTCGTTCCAGTGGATTAGAAAATGGAAAATGTAGAAGTCAAGTTGAAGATGATTCAGAGCTTGATCACCTACTAAGTTAAGTCTGACAAATGGCAAGTGTGTGCAATTAATACTGTCATCTTTCCCTAGACCAAAGGGCGACTGCAGTAACTGTAGATTGTAATTGTCATCGTCACATAATATGTGCTATTATTAAGTTCAGGCTGATTTTTTTTTGCTAAGAATGCTCATAAATTGAATGGTCAGTCATTTAAATTATGAAGTAGAGAGCTGTGTGGTTTTGTCTGAGGCAACGTATTTGACTTTATACCTCTGAAAACTAGGTACATTCCTTAAAGAGATCTTAGACAGGTTGTTACCAATAAGAGAGGATGCTCTGACAGATGCACTGCATTCTGCTCATGTTTTAATCATTCCTACACTCTAATTTGTAATTTTTTTGTTGAAAGGCAAGTACTGCATATGCTATGTTGGAAACTTAAAAATTTGGAGTTAATATATTGTTAGTGTCGCAGAGAGAATGAGTGAGGATGGTTTTGAAATATGGATGAATAAAGTGTAGTTGTTTAAGATGAAAAGATGAAAGAGGATGAAAAGACAGTTATGCATTCAAAAGAGAGAATCTTGAGATCAAGGAGTTTCCCGGCAAGATCTGAAGTCTTTCATTCCAGGGGTAAATCACAGGTCAGCAGTGATTTCCTTCCTTTTTTTTCCCTTCTCCAAGTCTTCGCCTTCTGATGACTGGATAAATAAAAATTTTTGGGAAGGCTGACTCAGAGCTGTGGTAAAAATAAAACTCAACTAAAATATGAAGGCTTGATGAAGTGAACAGGACCCAGGGAAGAGAACTGCAGCATTCATCAAGTGCTTTTTCTTGCTATGAGTGACAAGAGATTCATGTAATATCTTTCATAAACTGATTAGCATTATCTTAAAATTAGTTTAGGTATTTGTTCTCACTATACAGTTATTATTTCAAAATCTGACTAGTCTAATGGTCAGAAACACCTCTTTTCTCTATGATTTTTTTGCTGTTTGTTTATTTGGAATACAAATTCTTGTTAGACAGTATACTCTTAACGTATATCCTAAGCTTTTGGATTTTACATCATAGGTGCATAGTACTGAAAAAAATAAACTGACCAGATGGGTTATTAAGTCAATTTCCCGGTTATATCAAGCAATATATAGTAAAAACTGCATTCAGAAAGATCTGTAGAACATCCACTCCACCTTCCACCATTCCCACCTTCCACCATTCACACAGGCCACAAACCACTCAGTAACTATTTTTTGTATGATAGTAGAAGACCAAAAGCATAAACCATAAAAAGCCCCAGGAAAAAAACAGAGGAAAGCGAATGTGTCACTTGTACTCTATGTCCCTGCAATGGTAAGAAATTAGGTAGATTATTTTTCCCAGATGATCATAAAAAGTGAAACAAGAACTATACTGCAGAAAAAGACACTTAGTCTGGAGTATCAAGAGGACAATTTCTTAAATCAGTATTTCCTTTTGGCAGAAGAGGTGTTTCTTGAGTCTGTGTAAAATAAATTCAGTGCCTATGAGTGAAAGAACAACTTTATTGAAAGTTTGGAAGTATCCTGTTACTGCTGAAAAATTGTTAATATCTCCTTTTGTTTGTGTGTCAGAAAAAGTTTTTTGCTAGCCCAAGTGTAGCAATGTAAATTAAAACATTATTTTATCCAGGTGTCAAATGAAGATTGCAATAAAAGTGCCAGGGTAATAGGGACAAATGTTTTTCTATAGCTTTTCTGATCTCTTGGGGATTTTTTTTCAATAAGAAGCAGACTTTCAAACCAAATGCCAATAACACAATGACATTTTAACAAGGTTGGTGAATGATTTATAATGATGACCTGGCATATTAACCATATCTGTGCAAAAGGATTATGCCTCCTCTGGCCAGTGCACACTCATGCACTCTGCTTAGTCAAAGTGCAGTGACAGTAGAACTCATTCCACAGCATATCAGGATGAGAAGATAAACTTAAAGTAATATATTTTTTCCCCAGGGCTTCCTTCTCGTTCAGATAAACTGTGAAATCCTTTTGTGTGTGTGGTTGTTGGTTGGGTTTTTTGGTGGGATTTTTTTCTGTTGTTGATATTTTTTCTTTTTTCTTTTTTCTTTTTTTTCCCCAAAGAAAATTCCTTGACTGGTACAAAGATAAAGGAAGCAGCAAAAAATAATTGTAGTTGTTAAACAAAAAGTTGCCACAATAAGACCCATTTAATAGGATTTAATGGGGTCTGGCCCAAGCATACAACTAATAACTACGTGATAGATTTCGGTCAGAGGAAGTGGCTGCCCAGAGAGGTTGTGGAACCCCCTTCTCTGCAGACATTCAAAACCTGCCTGGATGTGTTCCTGTCCAACCTCCTCTTGGTGAGCCTGCTCGGGCAGGGGGTTGGACTAGATGTTCTCCAAAGGTCCCTTCCAGCCCCTACCATTCTGTGATTCTGTGATGGAATATGCCCAACTCCAGTGTTTAAAGGGTTCTTCCAACTTAAACTGATATGGATCGTAAAGCTTCTCATGATTCTAGCAAAATACAGTGTTTTAAAGTTATGAAAATAACCAAAACCCTGAAATCACTTTCATACCTCCGCCAGCCTGATAATAGTTATTCTCAGACTTCCATAAAAACGTATTGTCTGAGTAAAATTATATTTTGCAGTAAGCTCCCATAGCTTTATTGCATAAAGCATAGCTGGAGAGAAAGTGACTAAAACTTCACTGACGAAAATGGAGTTACATCTGCTGGCATTAGGGCTTAATTTGTCACTCTTGTTTTTAATCTCAGGAAGCACGCAAGAACCAAATGGCACTAATGTTTCATATGACAGGAAGAGAATCATCAGAATATATTCAGTACCAGTACCACGGCCAATTGGGAGCTCAGGTTTGGCTTCTGAAATGATCTTCAACAAGGTTTTGAATATGGGCATGTTATTCCACATTTTCTTATGCATTCTTAGTCCAGAGTACATTTCCTAGGCCATATTGAGTCATGGCATCTATCCAGTTTGTTGTGAAAAATTGAACTGATCATCAGAAGGGGAAGAACAACAGTACAACTTCATCCTCTTTTCAAGGACATCTGTCTAAAGTTACAATCAGACATGTGGCATCAGAATACCAACAGAAAAGGACCTGCAATGTGCTGCTGTCACCATCAAAAAGACTTTTTTATCCTGCTGTTTCCATTTCCTATGTCAGGAAAAGGCTGCTGGTACATTGGATGTGGTTGTCACATCTGTACTTGCTGCTGTGTTATGAGACGGTGGCTGCTGTGCCAGATCACAAGGGAATGAACAGGAGCTGGTGGAAGTTTGGGATTTCCACATACTGTAAAGCTGCTTGGGTTACCACAATACATCTCAGACTTTTTCAGCCAAAAGGATATTTCTCTAAAACATGGATTTGATCTTGGGGAACTTGTGCCATAGGGCGGTCTGGCAATGGCCCTGTTGCCACCACACATAGCCAAATGCAACGTAATGCTACAGAGCTGCAGTCCTTTTTCTCCTGTCAGCACGGGAACACTATCTTCCTCCAGACCCATGGCCACACTGCTCACTGTCAGACTGAGCTGCCATTGAATCAGGCCTGCTTGATTCTACTTAATTTTGTTACTGTTTCTAGGTTTTCTAAATTGAAAAAAACACAACATGTATGTATATATACATACATACATGTGTATATATACCCTCACTCTATATTTAGACTATCTGATTCTATTGATGGAATTCTGAAAAATTGTTTCTGTATTAACAAAATCACTAGGATCATCATGATCTATTGGATTCCTAGCTATCTAAACAGTTTGCTCTTATCCTCCCCAAAGGCCATTAGCAATCCCAGATCATAGAATCATAGAATTGTCTAGGTTGGAAGGGACCTTTAAGATCATCTAGTCCAACCATCAACCTAACTCTGATAAAAACCATCACTAAACCATGTCTCTAAGCACTAGGTCAACCCAACTTTTAAATATCTCCAGGGATGGTGCCTCAACCACTTCCCTGGGCGGCCCATTCCAAGGCTTCATAACCCTTTCAGTGTAAAAATTTTTCCTAATATCCAATCTGAACCTCCCCTGGGGCAACTTCACTGAATTTCACTGAATTTTTAGAGTTGGAAGGGACCATAGAGATCATCTAGTCCAACTCCCCTGCTGAGGTAGGGTTGCCTAGAGCTTGTAACTTGAGGCTATTTCCTCTTGTCCCATCACCTGTTCCTTGGGAGAAGAGACCGACCCCCCTGGCTACACCCTCCTTTCAGGGAGTTGGAGAGAGCGAGAAGGTCTCCCCTCAGCCTCCTTTTCTCCACGCTGAACACCCCCAGCTCCCCCAGCCGCTCCTCACAAGACTTACTCTCCAGACCCCTCACCAGCTCCGTTGCCCTTCTCTGGACCCGCTCCAGCCCCTCAATATCTTTTTTGTGGTGAGGGGCCCAAAACATCATTGTACAACAAGTTTGTGTAGTGATAGGCACTGTTTGTTGTCTTCCTACCAAAACACCAAGACCCTCAGTGCCATTTTTCAAGAGCAATCCATTACAGATACTACTAATAGTGTAGTATGGGTAGTAGCAACAGTTCAGCCTTGGGCCACAGTAACTTTCCACTTTTGCTGTTACAGTCATTGGTGCATCTACCTGTTAACAGTGTTACTGAGCTGTGATTTCCTTTGCTATTCTGGGAGGTTAATTCTGTTTCCCTGGCTTCTGAGGCTTTCTGTCGGATTTTTGGAGAGAAAGTGTGTTTGGAGACTGCTCAATGAGTGCATATCTAAAGGTCTGAAGAGTAGGTGCTGATACCTCTTGAAAAGCCTGTGTGTTTCTGTCATCATGTCTGTATGTAGGCATTGGCACACCAGTTGTTAGTGTAGAGAGATACTGGATGGGTGGGAAATTAAGATGTGGAGACAAGTGAGTCCTTTGAAGTGAGAAGGTGGGAGGAAGAAGGCTGCTAGCTGTGGATAATGAATCGACTATATCCAGATAAATGTATTCTATTTTATTTTGCAGAAACAGTGGAAGGACATTGTGTATCTATTTAAGGGTTGAATGGTATTTATTGAATACCTCCATCCAAGCTGTACAAAAATGATTCAAAAATCATAATATGTTGCTCCCTGAATAAAATAGAAGTTAATTGAGTATATGGCTGTGCTGTGGAACTAAGGCATAGCTAAATAAAAGAGGGCTGAGAAATATCTTTAAGGGATCCCCTTGAAAGGTGTTCTTTCTTCATCACTTGGTGGTTGAATATCCTAGGATAATCCTGTATTTAGACTGATCAAAATGGTGGACCTAGTGATGATTTGTGCTCTATCTTATCTTGCTTACTGTATCTTTTGAGAATATTTAGTATAAATGATCTCCTTCCTGGGTGCCTGGACTAACAACTAGGACTCCCTCTGATGCTTTTGCAAAGCATGGTAATTATTCCGTGTAAAGATGAAGCACCATCCAGGGGAAGGAGAGCCTCACACAAGAACCAAAATAAGAGATAACCTCTTGGTTGAAGGAGAGATTTGAACCCAGATTACCCTCAGTTAGGGATATAAGCAGTAATGAAAGAGCTTGGTCAGGAATAGAAGGTTCAAACCAGTCTTTGTTAAAATGAAAATTTTTACCTCATGCTCTCTCATTCTTTTTTTTCCAAATGCAAGGGAACACAGAAAACAGTATCACACAGTTAATTCAGCTCATCTTTCCATTTAGACACTGCCCCCAGTTTATCTTCATGCACCTTTACTCATGAAAAGTTCCAGCACTAATCCGCTTTCCCCAGGACATCTTGTACATGAATGTAAAATGTTCCAGTCTTCTGGAAAGTCTTGGTGAGAGCTTGCCATGAAGAGACTGCTGTGCTTCAGAGGGGACTGAGAGAATGGGAACACTTTCTGGATGTGTGAGGAAAAGAGAAGTGGGAGGCAGTGGGCTGAAGGAGCCAAAGGTTCGCAGCTGAGCCAGCAGTGGTATTGCAGCTATTGCTCATTGTGGAGAGAGATCCCAAATGTAGAGCTTAATTGTTTTGTTTTGCTGTGCTTGTCATGCCAGTTGTCAGAATAATTCCTTTGTGCATGGCTGGATTAGAAGTATGTACACAGTGCCAACTTAGCCTTCTGATATCCTGAGGGGGACTTTCCTACCACAAATAATTTTCCATTGAACAGAGGGTGACTTGAAGATTGGTCCTTATTTGTCCATATGGTAGCTGTTCTCTTCCAATGTGGAAGTCTGATGAGGATATTAGACACAGTTGTTCTATACATGCCTGAAAGTATTTCATTGCCTGTGGTTTTCCTATCACTGACTGTTGGGGTCTTATATTCATTGAGAGTAATGAATATAAGAAGAAGAAAAGGTAGAAGAAAAGGCTTTAAATACATAAAGCAGACTGTACACTGCTCACACATATCAAGGTCTGGGTAACTATTTCATACTATTGCTGGGTATCTTATTCCTTTATTTAAATTAGACTGGAATACAGAGGTCCTGAATCATCTGTCATGAGGTGCAAAAAAGTCTTTATATATGTTCCAGAAAGACTGGGCCTCAGGATACAAAATTGTTTGGGTTTTTTGTTAGATGTGTTTGTTCCTTTTTTTCCTTCTGTTTGGAATCTTTACGAAATATTTTTTGGAAGGATTACCTCCCCTTCTCCCCTTCTCTCCTCCCCCCTGAGCCTTTCCTAAATGAGCCTGCAAGAGAAGATCTAAATTTCTCTGCATGATGGCAGGATCCTCGAGTTTAAACAATGAATGAAGAAGTGTCAAAGATTTATTCAAGAGCATTGAAAAGTTGCTGCCTTAATATACACTGTCAGCAGATTTTTAAAGGGGGAAGATGGGAAACTGCATTGTCAATAGGTTGTTTGTCTAAACTGGAGACTTTAAGCATGAGGGAAATGCTTCGAGATTTATACTGGGTGGCCAAATGATGTTACTTGGACAAAACAAGGGCAAGTGAAAATTGCAGATGTGAAAAAACAATTTTTTGAGAGACTTTATTTTTTTTTTTCCAATTCCAGGATTCTTTCCAGTCCTTAAGCAGTTGACTGTTTGTGAGCTTTTTGAATCCCACTTAATTCCCACGAGAGAACAAATAGTTCTCTCTGTAACACATCCTACCACAGGCTTCATTTCTTCCCCTTTCTGTCCTTTTATCTCTACTCTTTCATGGTTTCACTTCACTTTTTTCCTGCATTCTCAGTGTAGTTGTTCTTTTTGTCCCCTTTTATGAATTTTGCATTTTTGAGAATTTTTTTTGTTTGACTTGCATTTTACTGTTTGGCTCTCACAGTGGGCCTGATACTAGATGCTTGTTCAAAGTAATTCCAGTTGTGTGTTATTTTAGTGAGATGCTAAAACTACCTATTAGTGGAAAACATTTTTCTCACTGTGTGAAACAAAGAAACTATAGATTTGTGGATATGTGCATATACAATTAAAAGCCATCTCCTATGCTTTATTTGGGGAGATTCAATTAAAGATGAACAAACAACAAGAATTTTGGCATCTCATAATTTTGCTTGATTTTACTGTCTTTGCAACCCTAATGTGTCTTTAAATTAAAGTTTGCTTTTTCTGGGGTTGTTGTAATCTCACATACAATGCATATAGGCAGAAATGCAGAATTATGCAGCGTATAATTATTATCAAAGAAACTCAAAAGTCGAATCTTCAGCTTCTTTAAAGAGAAAAAAGGCTTTGCGAAGAAAAACAAGATCACGTAAAGATTTAATACATCTCAAAGCCAACACAATTTGGTTTGATACATGACCCTTTTATTTTGCTGCCTTAAAATGTCTCCCTCCTGCCAAAACCATTTGTTACCTTCTTCCTTGGGGAAATATGCAAAGACATGCAGTTATGCTCAGGCCTCCCCACTGGAAGGTTTTTATTTCAATCCTATCAAGTTCTATTCTCGCCAATCATTTTTCTTTTGTTCTCAGTATCCATTCTTTCCAGTAATTCACTTGAGCTACAATATCTGAGAAAGACTGAGCGCTGCTGTAATTTAAAGGAAAAGATCTTTTCAGGCTGATTTGGTTTCATGCAGCTTTTTGTGAGAAAGATTGGTTTGCAGCCTCCAGACAATCACATACGCTGACTGAAGATTGTTTATCACTAATTAATCCAGAGAGAAACTACTTTTATTTTTGGCAGAAGACACGGAAACCTAACAATTAAGACTGAAAATAGCTTCTTGATGAGTGACAATATAAAGCCCAGCTAGGCAAGCACATAGCAGTTACTTGCAGCAGCTGTGACAAGAGAGTGGCAGGCTGTAATAGGAGTGACAGAAACCTGGGCTGAAACAACGACTGGACCAAAATCCTCAGAGTCAGTGCCATCAGCTTCAGCAGAGCCAAGGTTTCTTCCCAGACAAGGATTCAGCTTATTGTGCAGAAGTAGCTAGCACACTCAGTGTTATGGCCATGGAGTGGGGGAAACACCATGTTTACAAGGGACTTTGATGAAAGCTTGGCAGGTGAGAATGGCAAGGATTTTGTGCTAGATAAGCAGCCTGGACTGCAGCTGGTCCAAACATCTCCAATTGTAATGAATTTTCCATTAACCTTATAGATAAACTTTGTCATTTTGGAAAATCACATGAATGTGACAGTGGAAGAGAATTAGAAAAAATGGAAGTGATGGGTTTCATTTTCATGATTAAGTTTAGACTAGTGGTGATGAAATTTTCAAGTGCAACAGCAATCTGCATTTTACCTATGACTGCTGTGGTCTACCTAAGGGAATACTCATTTCCAATAGTGAAAGTCTCTTCTTTACCTCTCTAATATCACCCTGATATTGTATATTGCTCTAATATATGCCTACCATGAAATCAGGGGTGGTCTGGTTTGATGTTAATTCAGTAGGCTAATATCTTGATGAAATCTGACGATCTTAAAAGGATCACCAAGATCTGCACAAGATCTTATGGTATTGTAATCAGAAGGCAAAGGCGAGGAGTTTTTTTGACTGGTCTGAGCCAATTAATTATGGGCAGAGACAATAGCATGTTTATCGGGACAGATATTAAACTACAATTGACATCTTTTATGGAACACATAAATTGTCATCTCGCAGCAGAAGAATGACTTCTACTTGTCATCATAATGAGTGTGTCCGTGTGTTAGGCAGTCAAGGCAAAAACTTATTCTTTGAGAAAAGGGTGGGAAAAACAACACCTTGCTTCCTTTCCTTTCTAACTGTCTCCCACAGAAAGGAAGAAAACGAAGGAAGATTTTTTCAGAAATATTTTAATGTCACCCTGTAGGCCTGACCTCCTGGGCAGGCAGACATGGAAATCTCGAAGGTAATAAGAGTCCTTTTGAATTCTCTCTTACCCAGCCCTCAAGATTTCTGAAACATGATGTTTCCACTGTTTTTCACTTCTTTTGTCATTCAAGTTAGTGCAGAGGTTCTGTAAAACGGCAACTCTGGCACTGCCTTGTGTAACTAATGGATGGGATACAAGTAAGGGGAAGTAGAGTGGCAACAAACAGCCTCTACCTGATTTTGCCAGCTGATCAACTCCCCTCAGATCCAGCTTGCTTCAAATTGCAGACAAGATCACCGAGGTGATGTCCATCCTTTATGGGTGGGCAGAACCACAACATGCACTAGTCTGGATTTCACAGAATCACAGAATGACATGGGGTTGGAAGGGACCTCTGGAGATCATCTAGTCCAACCCCGCTGCCAGAGCAGGTCCAACCAGAGCAGGTTGCACAGGAATGTGTCCAGGTGGGTTTGAATGTCTCCAGAGAAGGAGACTCCACCACCTCCCTGGGCAGCATCTTCCAGGGCTCTGCCACCCTCACAGGAAAGAAGTCCCTCCTCGTGTTTAGGTGGAACTTCTTATGTTCAAGTTTGTGCCCATTTTCTCTTGTCCTGTCCCTGGGCACCACTGAAAGAAGACTGGCCCCATCCTCTTGACACCTTCCCTTTAAGTATTTATAAGCATTGATCAGATCCCCCCTCAGTCTTCTCTTCTCCAGACTAAAAAGACCCAAGTCACTCAGCCTCTCAAGGGTTTTTCTGACAAGGCAACTGTTCAATTGATTCTGGAGAGAAGCCTGGATATGAACCATCATGTATGACATGCAGCTGAGTGGGGAATTGAGGCTCCAGCTGTGGAACAGGGTGAAAGGGTGAAACTAACTTCATGTTGGTAAAGGTGCAGTGTGCTCCTGTCTGTCGTATCTGCAAAATACTTTGAGATTCCCCAGGTAAGGAGTACCGTAAACACGGAATGTATTGCAAAACCAAAGCTGCCCAAAGAATAATTCACCTCTGTCTAATTGCAGATTTGGTTAACTGTAGAAAGCATATCTCTCTCACTGACTTGTAGGTAGAACTAGACAAAAAATTTTCAATTGAAAAGGTTTTTTATCCAAAAAAGCAGTGTCTTTGAAATACGAAGATTTTTCATTTTAGCAATTTTCAGTGAAAAAGCCTTCAAGTGTTTTTTTTGGATAATGTTTAAATCTCTTTTATATTTCCCTTTTATATCATAAACTAAGCATGCATAGATATAACTTCAGAATTTTCTGACAGTTTTGAAAGAAAATGCTCTGATTCTTTTTTGAAATTATTTTTTGAGGGGACATAAGGTATTTGCGTCTCCCACAAATCTCTAAATTTAAACTTTTGCATTCAGATCTGGGGCAAACACAAACACTAAAATGTCACAATTCTATACATGATAGGAATTCTTTCCTTCCCCCAGTACATTCTGCTTAGATTACCCTTGACACTATATGCCTTCCTTCCCCACTCTGCTTTTGTGTTCAAAAAAATAAATTTGAACAGTCTGAACAGAGCTCTGCCTCTGGCCCCAGCCTGAAGGTTCAGTGTAACCATCGCTCAGCCCACGGAGTTTGAGTTACGAATTGGTACCTGAGGTCAGCAATGGGAAAGAGTTGGAAAATCACAGCAGAAAGAAGAAAATAAAAAGACATTGATGCCTCCCCCTTTTTCAAAAAAGATCTTTATGATTTCATAACTGACTATTCTTTCGTCTCTTCATTTTCTTTTGTGCTTGTAAAACAAGACAGATGAGATACTACCTTCTCCCAACAACTGCTGTTTGACAATGTTGACAAGTGATTCTTTCTACCCTCAGAAAGGGTTGCAGAAACCCTCAGCTGTGCTGAGCATGAGACTGATGTCTTATGCTTGATCTTAAAGAGCACTTAAAGGCAGGTTCATGCAGCCAGCTCTCAAATAAGGGTGATTTTAGGGCTCTCTGTCCTAAAGAACAATTCAGATTCTCTACTCCCTGGCATAACTTACCCTTTGGAAGTCAGTTTAAACAGCCATAATTTGAACTCCAAAGTTCACTAAGTTTCTTACAAGACTTCTGTGTATATGGAAACATCCTTTCCTGGAAATATTTATGAGTTTTTCAGGTTCCATTGCACTTCAGAATGTTTATCATTCTTGGTTATACAAGGTTTCTTAACCCATTTTTTTTTTAATTTTTAATTTTGCTGTCTCATTGCTCATACAGAAAGAAGGTAACCAGATGTTAAGGCGAAGATCAAAACATTTTGAGCATTTTGTCCCTCTTTGGGATGCAGAAATACGAAACATTTCTCTACCTCTCACTATGTATCTATCCTTCCTTGTTTTGTGTGTGTAAATTCCTCATTGTAAACAACTCAGGAGCTGGTCTTTAAACTGGTCTTCAGCACTGAACTTCGGAAGAAGCTTCCTTGAAGAGGAACAATTAGCTATAGTTGGGCTTGGAACTGACTGTTCACATTTGGGTGGAACTCAACGAAGTAGTGGAAAGAACTCTACATCAATGCCTCCTATCGCAACATAGGTGAGCTCTTAAATTCAGCTTTAAAATTTAACTTATTGGAACTGACTTTTTTATCTCACCTAAAGAGAAATCAAGTCTTGGTATATGGCTAGAATTGCCTGCAGGCTAATTACAGCTGACTATTCATGTGAATATGGCTACGGTGCTCATAGAAAGGAGACAGGTTAATTTTAGCAGGTGAGATATGTTGATTTTGGGAGATTAGGGCTAGAAACAGTTGACTGAAGCAAGGCTGAGATTCATGAGTTGTTTGAAGAGGAACAATTATTTTGTTAGTACCACCAGATCTAAGTTGAGTGAGGAGAGAGCTTTCTGGCATTTAGAGAGAGGTGCTGCCTTCCTAGATAACTGAACCTGCTTTAAGCATTAATTTTGGTTTGTTTTGTTTTGGTCTTTTTTTTTTGTTTGTTTTCTTTTTTGTTTCATTTTTTTTTTGTTTTTTTTTTTTTTTTTTTTTTTTTTTTTTTTTTTTTTTTTTTTTTTTTTTTTTTTTTTTTTTTTTTTTTTTTTTTTTTTTTTTTTTTTTTTCATTCCATTGATGTACATGACAGTTCTGAAAGCCATACTTACCTAAAAAAACTGAAGAAAAAAAATAATAATTAACCTCTTGCCTTCCTCCCCAGCCTTGTAAATGAGTCAGACTACCAACTTTGCCTCCAGAGGGTTTCTGTAGTTTAGGTGATTCAGTCTCTGCACAGCTATTGCCAGCTTGTTCTCATCATTTACCTGCTTGAAGCAGAACCTAAAACTACAGAAGTTATGTGATTTTAAGACATTTCTCTCAAGGATGGATCTTGAGGTCTGTGATGCTAAGCAGCAGATTTCTGTGTGTTCTCAGTATATTGGGCTGTAAATTCACTAAGAGCGATGTGGAAAATGTGTTGTTGTACATGTGCTCCCAGAGTGCCTGTGTGAGGTGCTGTGCATTCCCCACTGTCAGCATGTTGTCAGTGACTTCTGGGAAAGAAGTATAAAAATAATCAAACATACATCATGAGGCAATGGAGGGAATGGTACGGTTTCTGCACCCGTGAGTCAAAAATGCACAAAAGTAATTGCTTGAAGTAATTAGGGAATGCAGATAATCTCATAGCAATGGAATATTTTTTTTTCTTTTTCTCTTCCCCCATCCCCCATAAACACAGGGTTGATGGCTTTGGTTAGCCTAGAGTTGTGTATAGTGACAGCAGAAAACTGTTGTTAGTCCTAAAATAATGCCTGCTGCATAGGTGAGCTTAATGTGCAATAAACTCAGCAGTGCAGATGCAAATTTAGGATACCTGAAAACTGAAATTCAGCTGGAGAGCTGTTTAATGGGAGTAGATGTATAGACACAGCCAGAACATCTCTGTTGATCTTACCTGACTTTAAAGATAACACACTGTAGAGAGCTTGTAGCTCCCACCTAGAGATAGGTGAAACTCCAGCTGCTTGCAATAGTCTTTTGCATGTAGAAACTGAGGAAATGAGAATAAAATCCAGTTCTTCTCTAGGAAGTAGTTTTATTTTACAGCTTTCACAGCATTTAAAATAATATAATAATGTATCTTGCTGATGAGATAACCATTTTCTCTTTCTTTCCTTTAACTACATAAAAACCTGGCTCTTCTCAATGTAAATTATTGTGTTACAAAGCTGGAACAGCTTTCTAGGAACTTCTGCACCATTATACAACAGAAAAATGCAATACTCCAGGCTGACAGGATCTGAGGGAGAAGGGTTGCAGGAAAAAAAAACAGCTCTACCAAAGGAAAGGGAAAAAGGTGGGGAGGAAAGTGTTCCTCAGCTACTCTCAATGGGTTTGTAAAGATTTATTTGGCTCAGAGCAATCTGTAGCCTAGTAAATTGGTGTTTGAGGGTGTTACAAACAATAATGTACTACATCTTGCGCTACAATGTACAGGTGTCCAAAAGATATTGCAGTCTAGCCACTGCACTAAAATTGTATCAAAGTGATAGCATGGCCTCTGTGTGTGCCTGTGAGCAGTGCCAGAAAAGTTTTCTTTTATTTTTCTGTCTTTTTGATAGAAATATGAAATATGTCCTTACTCTGATAAAATGCCACCAAGAGGCCAAATTAAATTTTCTGCACCCAAATTCCACTATTACTCATCAGTAATAACTTAGTGAGAAAGTAACTGTATATTGAAAGTATGTCCTGAAACTTTTGGTACTTATGATATCACAGCCTCCTGCAACAGATGGATGACACTGTAAAATTTTGTAATACTCTACAATACTCTACAGCATTACAAACTTCTAGCTCTTTAAAGAATATAAATGTGCTCTTTCTCTATCCTGGTTTTGTCCAAAATGGCTTGTTCTTTCTTAAATCTTTGTGAGAACTTCCTTGCCTGCTTTATTCTGGCTACTGTGCTAGTACAGCACTGCTGTAGCATGAATAAACTGACCTTCTGAGGCTGTGTTGATGAAAGATTTATTTTTTTCCCATTGAATATTATGATACCTGTTGGTATCTTCTCTTTAGAACACCTTACATAATAAAATCTAGTCATACAATCATGTTAAATCATACATGCTTCTTAAAGTGAATCAGTTTCTGACAATAACTTTCCTTTTGACCTGGGGTGAAACTTTAAAACGTACAAATAGTAATGTGTAAATCTGTTTAGTCCCTGAGAAGATAACTTACAATTAGAGATGAACAAATTGCCTGTGTTCAGTGTATAAATTTATTTTATGTGTGTATATATACGTGCACATACTATATGTCTTGATGCAGGTATGAAACATTTGCAGCAAAACCCCCTTAGTTCCCTCTTCATTTGTTTCCTAATACATTTTGACAGGTTTTCATTATGTTAGTCAAAAACAGTTCTCTCCATCAGGAAGAGACTTATTTATTACGCTAAATTATTTAGGACCATACCGGTTACACTGATATGTGAGAACAGAAAAGGTAGTAAAGAGTGCCAGAAGTTCTGTATCTTCTCTGCTTGGAAGGGAAATTGCTTTAGGATTTAACAGCAATCGAACCTGAATATTTCAAAGCATCTAAAAGATGAATACCACTTCTTTCAAAAAAATCTTATCACAGCTTTTGTGCTTGAGAAGCCTCCATACATAATTACATAGGCAAACAGATACACATTTGTAACACTGGTGAGAGCTTGTTTCCGTGGCCCAGAGACTACTCACTGACCTGAAAATTGGAAGAAATGTCTTTTTTTTTTCCAAATTAGCAGCTGCAGCTTTACATGACAAAAATCTAGGAACAGATTAGTGAGTTTATAGTGTGTACAATATAATTATCAATACCTAGCCAAGTTAGAAAAAAAAAAATCAGTGAGGATTTTCTCCCTTAACATTGTACGAAGTGTCAGTATACATGCAGGGTCTGAAAGCTTGTCTATGAAAGCGTGTACATGAGGAGTCAATAGTTGGATCCCTTGCATAATAACATAAAAGCCTTTATTTACTGGTAGCTAAGAAAGAAAGATATCATCCACCAAAATTGATAGAGAATAATTTAAAGCTGAAAGGGTGGAACTTGCTTGATCCATACCCTGATGCTGTTTGCAACATTATTAAGAACTAACCATATCAGTCAGGTTTGTTCTTCTCCTGAAAGAAGCCGTAATGAATTGTGTGCCTTGTTTTCACTGAAGTTAATTTATAACAAAAAATAACTAGCAATTATCACAAAGCATTAAGAATAATACAACACAGGTTTAGGGCAGAAAAACAAAAGGCAGCAAAACAAAGAAAATATCATAGAATCATAGAATTGTCTAGGCTGGAAGGGACCTCCATATCCCAGCCAGTAGTGTCCAAAAGAGACTGGTAGATGGCAACAGTGCTAAATATCTTGATTGTGGGGGAAGTCATTCTCAAGGCTTAAGGTTTGCCCAAGATGTTTAGATGTCATCTTCAATAGGATAATGGGTCCAAATTTACTATGAACAAACCAAGTGAGTGAAAAAAATCATGAAAGATCTGATACTTTCGCATTTATTGCTCAAGTGTCAGCATTTCTTTTGTTAACTGTCAGAACATTTCAGTAACATGGATTAGTGATGGGTTGTTGCTATTTATTTTTTTTTAATCAGTTAGGTTGATAGTTGGACTAGATGATGTTAAATGCCCCTTCCAACCTAGATGATTCTATGATTCTAAGTAGGGTTTCTGCCTGCTCTACTCCTTATCATGCTTGAGCCAATTTCTCTCCCACTATCCCATTTTTCTTTTGGGGAATGTTTTCATCTACCACACCTTGTCTAAGTTACACCAAAACTATTGTTGCATAGACACCGATGGGCAGAACGTTTGTTGAAAACCGTAATTTGTTGGGATCTTGGCATAAAATAATACTTGCATGGGAAATCGAATCACTTGAACAGGACAGTCATTGCTGTCTGGTGGCAGAGTCTTTGTTGCAAGAGTTGCAGATGAAACTATCCAAAGTGTTATTCTGCTCAGTTCTTATAACCCTGATGGACTGTGGTCCTACATGACTACTCCAGCACGTGCATCATCCACGGATAGAGATTAACACCTAATCATAGAATTGAATTATCTCTAACTGCCACTTACAAAATTAACTCTCTGCATTTGCAGGAACTGTTTCTACTGACTATTTACAAGCATCTTAATCTGTATCAGTTCTGCAGCAGGAACCATCTGGAAGGGCCAGATTCTGCACCCAGGCTGGTTTAGATGCAAAATTGGTCCTGGCACAGCAGGAAGTGTCTGGGGGCTGATCTTCAGGACTGTCTGTAATCCCCATCTGAAGATCTCCTGCAAGAGTTAGTCGAATGCTTTGTGGTGGAGGTGGTGATAAGCTGGGTCTGTCACACTGTCTCAGCCCAGTCCATTGTCTCAAGCCAGTGGAGTGCCTGGTCTATGGAGTGACATGCTGAGGAGTTCCTGCACCACTCCACCCGGGGACTCAGTGGCTTTAGTGCACTGAGTGTGCACACATGGACAGTCCTGATATCCAGCTACACCATAATTATAACTAAGTGATAAACTTGAGTTCTGCTCTTCCTCATTTGTAACGTCAGGTCTATTGCTGCTGCCACAAGAGTGGATTTGCGTGTTTTTCCTTTGATCTGTTTTGTTCAGACTCTAACACACTCTATGTTAATGATCAGCAGAGATGACTTTCCTGCCATTATCACAATGATTTTCTATTTGCTCTATGAAACAGAAGAGAAACTGTGGTTTGCTTTGGGCAAGCACCATTAGTCTCTCAGCTGATATCTTGGAAATAATGTCTTCAGTAATTTTTTAGTTAGCGGTCAGCAGTTCCTTCAGAGTTTTGAGGAGAGGGGAAAAGAGCTCCGTTGTGAATTATTACAGATTACTATAATGTCTGCGTTGCACACAGGAGTAGTGAAAGTGACCCCCAGCTTGCCAGCATGGTCAGCATTGCCACGAATCAGAGTCTCAGCCTTAGGAGAGGAATTAAGTATCTTCAGACTTAGAAGAAAAAAATATTTGTAGACTTCATTTTATGGAAAAAGAATTTCTTCTGAATTATGAGAAATAAGTCAGCTATGCTGTTTGTGTTTTGATACTCTGTCGTGTGAACTGGATGCACACACTTGCTTCAGGAACAGATCTAGGCTGGGGATGGCTGAAGACATTGTAAACAACTTGTGGTTTCCTGATGCTGAGAGAGCCCATCGACAAACTGCTTTTAGCATTTCCTAGCATTTCAAATGTTGGCACACACCAGCTGCCCCCCCAAGAGCTAGTTCTCAAAGGCTCCACCCTTAGTGATGCATAAACCAGCCCAGGCTGTGGTTGTAGGACAAAAACAGTGTTTATCTGTCTTATGTTTCAATGGAAGGAACTGTTCTTTTGGATACTTTATAAGACAACAATCATGTGGAGCCTGACAGCCCTCTCTTCCTCAGCCAGACCCCTCTGCTGATCATTGTTTCAGTCCTATTTCCCCAGGAAATTTTCCTATTTTTCTGGTGGTGCTCTTTGTTTGACTTGTCAGTTCACTTTGTTGTGTCAGAGTGATACAAAGCAGACTTGGCAAGGGAAATAATCTGCTTTTCACTCTGCTTACGTGTATGTGTGCATGTGTGTGTACATGTGTGAGCATTACTAGAAAAAAAATGTATGTTTTTTAGCCTGCCATTGACATGAAGAGGATCTGTCATCAGGTATTTGATTAATTGTTTTCTAAGCTTTCTGAAGAGAACAAATGTTTCCATCTGATAACATGAACTAGCATCAGCACAAATCTCCAATTTGGGCAAAAATCTCCTATTATTTATATGCTATTTGTGCCAAATTTTAAAATAACTCTTTTTACAGGATTTGCCTTTCAACTACGAACTGAGGAGAGAGTTGAAAAGAGTTTGATTAGAAGACAGCTTAAATACTTTCAAACTGGTGGTCACTGTGTGATATCCATATCCACCTGCTCAGTATTTGTAGAAATTAGAAGTATTACCATAATTAGGACTCATTATTCATAGAATCATAGAATGGTTAGAGTTGGAAGGGACCTTAAAGATCATCTAGTTCTAACCTCCCTGCCATGGGCAGGGATATCTTCCACTAGATCAGGTTACTCAGAGTCCCATCCAGCCTGGCCTTGAACCTCTCCATGGATGGGGCATCCACAGCTTCTGTGGGCAACCTGTTCCACTGTTTCACCACCCTCACAGCAAAGAATTTCTTCCTGAGATTTAATCTAAATCTCCCCTCTTTCAGTTCAAAACCATTACCCCTCATCCTATCACTCCACTCCCGGTTAAAAAGTCCCTCACCATCTCTCCTGTAGGCCCCCTTTAGGGACTGGAAGGCTGCTATAAGGTCTCCCCAGAGCCTTCTCCAGGCTGAACAACCCCAGTTCTCTCAGCCTGTCTTCATAGGAGAGGTGCTCCAGCCTCTGATCATCTTCGTGGCCCTCCTCTGAACTTGCAGGAGCAGGTCCATGTCCTTCTTATGTTGGGGGCCCCAGAGCTGGACACAGTACTCCAGGTGGGGTCTCACCAGAGCAGAGAGGCAGAATCACCTTATTACTTATGTTTGAATTGTCAGGTAAAATCATCTCCACTTCAGCTAATATTTATTGCTTTGGACAAATCTGAAACTATTTCATCAATAAGAACTTTGTCAAGGATGCTCATTTTATGTGTTGTAGGATTGCATATCTCTATTCACATTGGCCTTGCTTCTTGTTTGGAAGCATGAGACCTTCAAAGAGAGCAGAAATGACCATGTGGCAAGTAGTGAAATATCTTGTTCTCATGCATCTCCCCATTTCCCCAGTTTCTTCTCAGGGATCTCATGTGTCCTTTCTCATCTTTTAGTACAGGCATTATGTGAAAAGTGTATGTGAGAGCTGAGAGTATGTGAAATTTTGTAGGTGTTGATGGAAACTCACAAATATCAGGGCGTCAAAAATGCTAAATTTCAATAATCATTTGGAGTCTGAGTGAATGCTTTTTTTGCAACATTTATCCCACTTTGAGAGGGCTGTCTTACAGATTTTAAAACAAAACAAAATAAAACAAAACCAAAACCACAATCCTCAAGAGAAATAGCTTATATGGCATTAAACCCTGGTAAAGTTTCAGTAACGTAAGTTTGGCAGTGCCTTGCTTATTTTCCCCAAGGAAGATTTGTATTAAATAATCAACTTGTTAAAAGAATGCCATTTCCATTCTCATTGGCTCTACTTCCCTATTGTACACTTTAAAAAGCATCAGAGTCATTTTCTGTATACAAACTTGAGCCATTCTTCTAATTTTAATGGGATTCAGAAAGTGCTCCTGGGTGTGGATTTGTACCTGTACTCACTTGTAGAATGAACTGTAAAGTTGTTTCCTTTTGCTTTCAAAGGAGTTACTGTTCTGAGTGTAGGGGTTAATGTAAAATCTTGTGGGAAGAGTCTTGTAATCTGATTATTTCTGTTGATTTCTCTGATATACTTACTGAAATGCTGTGTAAGAATATGACCAGTAAAGAGTGAATTGCATAAAAAAGATTGCCCATATAAAGGAAAATTTTTTGAAGTCAGAATGGAAAATTTTGAAAGTCAGTGCTGGAAAATCATTCTTATTTACAGAAACATGGGAAATGACTGTTCAAGTTGCATTACGTGGCCCCACCACTGACACCTCTTACTGATAGGGCTATGGGACAGGCGAAATGAGGACCTGTTTGTGTCCTGTATGTTGGCCATCCCTTGAATTCTGTGCTGACACTACTTATCACATTGCCAGTGAACAGAAAGTAGTGATTTGTTGGGGTTTTTTAAATTTGTTTGTGGGATTTTTGTTCTGTTTTGGGTTTGTTCTGGGGTTTTTTGTTTGTTTCTTTCTTTTTTTTTCAGAAGGCATCTGTAAAACTATAAAAACTTTTGGACGCTTCCAGCCTGAGCCCTACTTTTTAGTAGTCTAAGATTAGCTTCAGTATTTGAATATCCTCATCACTAAATATGTTAGAGGGAAGGGACAGAGAAAAGGATGGATCATACTTTTAATGAAGTTGAGTATTATAATAATCTCAGTTTGTTGATACATGTTTTGTTATATAAAAAATTAATGATTGCTACCAAACATGCTATGTAGCTTTCACTTTAATAATGCAGACCATTACCTTTTGATGGATGTTTATTATAAGCTGTTGCTGTTTCAGTGCAGCTGGAGCTTTCAGTAATCATTAGCCAGTGGTGCCCCAATTAGTTTGAAGGAACTGCTGCCAATATTGGCTGAAAAAAACCCAAACGAAACTCATTATTTTTCCTACAGAAATACAGTGCTTTCTGTAGATGATGTAGACCAAAGTTATGCCGAACTAGATTTGCTTTAGGCCCCTCTAGACTGGGAGGGAATTTTCTTTATTCCTGCCATTACGAACTAATGTAACATAACTTACATAACTAATAGTTTTCTATCTGCTTGGTTTCTGGGACTTGGAGCTCTTGTTGCTGACAAGTGAAGGAAGAGCATCTGGCAACTCCAGAGCCTCGGCTCCTATGAATATGTTCTCTTAGAGGAGGGAGCAGAGAGGGTCCCCTTGCACAGGAGACAGTCGTCCCCATGCCTAACTGGAAGCCTGTGTCCCACACAGCATGAGGTCAGTCAAGTCGCTTCTGCTCAGTTCCTGCAACTGCTATGAAGCAAGTCTTCTCATTGCTCTGGTGAGCAACTTTGCTCTTGGGAAGGCAGTGGCTCAGGAACTAGATTGTTCCCCAGCTTCTGCAAGATTGCAGTGGGAATAACTTCACTGATCAGCTCTACCTTACCTGTCCCCAACACAGTAGCTGGTCCTGGCATTTTGGCTGTATTTCTTTTGATGATGCCAACAGTGTTAAGACAGAGGAACCATTGTATTGTGTCACACTGAGCATTGCTTTGAGAAAATAAGTAGAAGACCTGTTTGCTAGACAATATTACTGAGGTTTACATATCTGGAGACTTAGCTTAAACAATATAACATTTTAAAGTGCTGTGAACTCTTAAAGCATTTTAAAACTGTGCATTTTGTTAAGCCGGTGAAGAGCTTGATAACATTATGGTCGTAGGGGGAAAGGTCTCATACCTTATACCTAAGGATAGATTTAAGAACACATGCTTAGACATCCCAATCTGCAGAGCTCAGCACATTTGTACAGCTTCAGACTGTGCCATAGTGGTTGAGTCTACAATATGAAGTTCTAGGAATTTGGAGAACAAAACCATGTCTTTTAAATAACTGGTTTTATTTACAAAATGGAAAAGCCTTTTCTTAAAAAAAATGCATTTTATGAACAGGTTGTAACTATTAGAATAAAAAACTTTGCTAGCATGAATGACATCTCCAATAATGGTCCCTGCAACTGAGGCAGTGGTGCCACAGATAGATAAGATATTGCAATATAGCCAAGGAAAGGGTTACTTGTGGGTACTGGTTTGCTCATAGATCTAAAATACTGTAAGAAAGAAGACCAAGGAATTTGAAGCAGTCTTTATATTTCATAATAACTTATCTGAAGGTAATTCTTTTAAATATTATCTAGGACTTTGATGATGTCTGCGAAGACAGCTGTAATAAAATTACACAGAGTGGGTCTTGGAGAACAGCACATGGAAAAGCTCCTCAGAAGAAGTAGTTAGGAATCTGTTTGGAATATGAGGTCAGAGGTTTTTTTGTGAAGAGATTTATTTTCATTTTTTCTATTACATACACTTTACGCATGTGTCTCCGTGTCATCTTGTAGTAATGTTATACCTACCAGATGTTACTCAAGAGGTTTTTCTGTCAATCAGTTATAATTCTAGGTGTATCGTGTATGTGGCTGATACATTTGACAAAGTAAAAGTTTGTTTTATTGGTAGCCTGAGAACTATCTACGCATCTCACATCTTATACATAGTTTAGTTCCTGTAATATACTCCATTGTTTATGTTCAACATACTAATGAAATAGGCTATTACAATTTAATAGGTTGTGATTTAGTGAGATTTATCCTTCTGAAGAGGTTTCACTGTGAAGCGTGTGTGAAATTGAGGGTCCAAGTCATAGAGACACCACTTTTAGTAAATCAAGTAGTTAAAAAAATCTTCTGCCAGTCAAAGCACCAGAACATGCTTCTGATCAGAGAGAGCTGTAAGATATATACAAGCAACAAACCATGCAAACGACTGGCATCTGCATTACTGCACAGTTTGCTCTGACAAGAATCAAACAATCAAACAGGCAAGAAATGGCAGTACTTGTTACATACTGTCTTGAGGGCTTCTTCTGAGTTATTACCACTGTCACCATTTCTTTTACACTCGTTTAACAACATGATAAATTCCTATTGTCATCACTTTCCCTTCCCACATACGTAGTGCAGATCTTACATTGTCCATTACCACTGCATTCATCCACACCACGACATTGTTAGGATTTGTGTTCATATGATTTCAGTATTATCATTTGTTGAGCTTTCATCCCTGTAATTTTCATGCCTTGATTCTGTTAAATGTCTTAATTTACATTATACTTGGAGTTCACTAAACGTTGTCCAAGCAAAGTTTGGCCAATTTTACTCAGGTTGGATGATGATAACTGTCCTATACTTCTTTTATCCTCTCTTTTTCCCTTTGGTTCTCTCTCTGTAAACTTGGCAAGTTCTATGCCAATTTCACAGCTGTCTCCACCTGCTGACAGAGTTCTGGGCTGGCACAACAGAAGTTACACAAAGGGACTGTGGTTATGTTCTCTCTGGTTTTTGGACATGCATGATTTTCTAATGAGCATTTTTAAGGCAACTTTTTGTTTCCTCAAAATTTCAAGCAAAAAAGCAAATAGTACTCTTTATTGGGATAATGCCAGAGCGCAAAAGGAATTGCTGCTGGTGTGTGACATGGGAATTAATTTAAGAAAAATTTAAAGTAAAACATTTTACAAATCAAAAGTAACCCTAATTAACCATTAATTAGTAACCTAAAGTTACTAATCATGGCATGAGCAATGACATGTTGTGGTGGGTTGGTCCCATCCGGCCATCAACCTCCTGCCTGGTTGCTTACCCCCATTCCCTAGCAGTACTTGGGGAGAAAATAGGAAGAATGAGTGAGCAAGAAGAAGCATGGGTCAAAATAAAAACAAGGGGTTACGTACAGGCTGCAGGTTACACTCAGTCACTTCAACGAGGCAATGAGTGGCGCGGGGTGGGTTGCAGTCAAGACTTAGTGATTTAATTCTGCCATTCCTGCTTTCTCTTTTCCTCTGCTCTGGCACGAGTCCTCCGCAAGCTGCAGCCCCTCTGGGAGTGTCTGTCCACCATGGAGCACCTCCTTCTACTCCTCCTCTCACCTTGGTGTTCCCTCTATTGCTTCTCACTTTTTTCATTCCCTCCTCCTTTCTTTGACTGGTATTTTATGCCCTGTCTTAAATATGTTTTCAAAGAGGCACTGCCAGCTGATGGTTTCAGCTGTGCCCTGTGGTGGGTCTGTTGGAGCCGACTGGAACCAGCTGTGTGTGGTGTGGAGCACCCCCTGGCCTCTTCTCATGGATGACACCTCTGCAGCCCTCCTGCTCTCAAAACCTGTCCACCTTCCCCCAATACACATATGTATACATTTAATAGAATGAACTTCATTAAAACAGCAAGAACCAGTAATGATGACTTGTTTGAGAGCTATTGTTAGAGACAGACAGGGAGCAGTGGATGCTGGCAGGTGATGGTGAGGGCCACAGAGAAATTCCCTGCTTCTCCCAGGGTTAAATTAAATACTAGTTTTCCTCACATTTACAGTTATGGGCCAAGTAGGGTTGGAACAGTCCAGGAACTGTAAGATTTATTAATTACATCTTAAAAATGTAAGATTTACAATGTGGACTATTACATTGAGGCTGCCATTCCTCTGTGATTACTAGATTTTCTCTTTCATGCCTTCCGAGTTATGTTCAAATTCATAAAACATGAAGCCTACACAGCTAAGCCTGAAATGACTGTGTGTTGGAAGTGATGCTGCTAATTGCTATTACTCTTGCTAATGGCTAAAGAAAGTCTGGTAGGCTCACAGGAACAAAAAAGGAAATTGGATATTTTAACCAAACTAATGCAGATTAAAACACAGCTAACAAGCCTCATGTGAAAAGCTTATATTTAAATTACAAATGTCATTTTCTTGCAGAAATTAGCATTCCATTTAAAGGCCTGTTTGTTTGTGATTTTCTATAACTACAGATGGACTATATTTTAGGGTATTCACAATAACAGCAGAAGAGATAAAAAATCTCATGAAAGATTTTCTCTTTGCAAAGAACCTTCACATTTATATCTACTAGATTTATAGAATTTATATGATTAAAATATTTCTACATAAATGAAAATTAAAATGTTTCCCTTGTTTTTTGTGATTTTGTCTAACTTCACATACTATGGGTGACTTTATAGTTTTCTTTTCCCTTTGAATGTGGAAATAAGAGTATGAATGTGTGACAGAGGGTTGTCATTAATGGAGCAGGGTCAAGTTGGAGGCCTGTAACCAGCGGTGTCCCCCAGGGGTTAATACTCGGCCCGGCCCAGTCCTGTTAAACGTATTCATCAATGACCTGGACGAGGGGACAGAGTGTATCCTCAGCAAGTTCGCTGATGATACCAAACTGGGAAGGCTGGCCGACACTCCAGAGGGCTGTGCCGCCATCCAGCGTGACCTGGACAGGCTGGAGAGCTGGGCAGAGAAGAACCTAATGACGTTCAACAAGGGCAAATGTAAGGTCTTGCACCTGTGGAGGAAGAACTCCAGGCACCAATACAGGTTAGGGGTGGATCTTCTGGGAAGTACTACAGAGGAAAAGGATCTGGGAGTCCTGGTGGATGGCAGGATCTCCATGAGCCAGCAATGTGCCCTTGTCGCCAAGAGGGCCAATGGAATCCTGGGCTGTATAGGGAGAAGTCTGGCCAGCAGGTTGAGGGAGGTCATTCTCTCCCTCTACTCTGCACTGGTGAGGCCACAACTGGAATACTGTGTCCAGTTCTGGGCTTCCAAGTTCAAGAGAGACAGGGAACTACTGGAGAGAGTCCAACGTAGGGCAACCAAGATGATTAAGGGATTAGAGCACCTCCCTTATGAGAAAAGGCTCAAAGAGCTGGGGCTCTTTAGCCTCAAGAAGAGAAGACTGAGGAGAGACCTTATCTATGTTCACAAGTTCCTAAGGGGTGGGTTGAAGGATGATGGAGCCAGACTCTTTTCAGTGGTTCCCAGTGGCAGGATGAGGGGCAATGGGCGCAAGCTGGAACATAGGAAGTTCCACTCAAAAATGAGGAAGAGCTTCTTTGGGGTGAGGGTGACAGAGCCCTGGAACTGGCTGCCCAGGGAGGGTGTGGAGTCCCCTTCTCTGGAGATCTTCAAGCCCCGCCTGGATGCTCTTGAGTGATGTGCTCTGGGCAATCCTGCTTAGCAGGGGAGTTGGACTAGATGATCTCTAGAGGTCCCTTCCAACTCTGTCAAATCTGTGAATCTGTGAATTTGACTTATGATCTTATGCATTTTTAGTTTATTTTTGTAATTATATTAGTTTACTGCAGAATTCTGCATTCTGGTAAAGAGCAAGAACTTCATTACTTTGCATCTATGATGTAGGAGCATGAGAATTACTTGTAAACCCGATATTATTTACAGAATTTCAGAAGCAAATCCACGGGGAAACAAAACACATGATGGAGGGAGGGATAGGGAAGAGGAGAGGAGAGGAGAGGAGAGGAGAGGCCATAATAATAGCCATAACAAATCCTTTTCTCTCTGCCTTCCTTTCAGAGTACCTGCAAACATCTCAACACATTTTTATTTTCTGACAAACATACTTGTACCAAATGTGTATGTAACTTTAGATACTTGTATGTATTTGCCCAATTTGCATCAGCCAACTGAAAATAAAAAGTGTATTCTCTTTTCTGTTCTTTTATGGTGTTCTGTACGACCACTAGCTGAGCATTTCTCCACTGTAGGGCACACTAAGCTAATAGACGTGCCTTGCTTCTGGCAGTGCTCTGGCTATTCTCCGCTGGCAGGTGGCCAATTGGCCAAACAGAGAGCAGTTTCACAGCTGAAGATCTCAGAGTCTACAAAGTTGTAACAAATTCCTCTGCCCTATTCCACCCCTGTAGATGAGATGAATCAGGATCAGGATTTAACATTTAACACCGCTATGGTACAAGAAACAGAGACTTCAAGAACATTCTGCTTATTGAGTTACTGCTTGCAGCAGATGATAAATGTACACCAATCAACACAAAGAAATGAAAAATATTTTTTTCTCTGTGAATTCATGCTACTTAGAGGATCTTGAGTGACATTCCTGAAACAAATCAGTACAATTATCTATTTTGTAGAAAACTAAAACCAGCTTCTAGTGAGATCAGAATATCAACATAATAAGTGATGGTAGAAGGCATCTCTCCGATATTCAGCATTATGTGTGACAGTGATTAACATCCCACCAGAATGCTTTGATAGGTCTGAAGAAGCTGATGTAATGGAAAAGACTGAGGGATCTTTTCCTGGTTTGAGGGAAAAACTTTCTGAGATGGCCCAAGAGAGTACCTCAAAAGGCTGAAGAACATATTCTGCAGTTATGTTGAATGTGGGATGTAATTTTAAACAGAAATAAATACGTGCAAACAGTAAGAGGGGAATCTATTGAAACAAAAATGAAGATTTCTATGGAAGATTTCTTTTTGGAAAAAGATGAAGGTGTAGGCAAACAGAAAGTTATAGGGAAACTGCAGTAGTGGAATTACATTGAACAAAAGGGGGGCATGTCTAGATAAGGGAAAAAGGAATTATAACCTTTTACTCTTAGTGAACTTGGGCTCATACCTTTGTGGCTACAAGTGCTATATCCTTAGATGACCAGTGTGAAATATATCATTGTTCTACATGTGTGTATGTGGCCCAAAACACAGACACAAGCTTGCTCTACTGCACTCCCAGAAAAGCAAAATTTGCAGAACTGTGGTTGTATTCAGACTGAGATAATAAATTCTGCTGAGGGAAAAATATGTTAGCTCTGACCTGAAGATCTGCTAATGTGGTCATGTGGTTTTTGGATCAACATAGGGTCGTGCCTCACTAGGTGAGAGCGTAGCTGGGTATCATCTGTCTGTTCAGGGGAAGGTTAACAGGGGAGGGAACAATCTCCAGAGTTGCTGGTTCTTCATTTAAGATCCAAGGAGTCCAGCTTGGGAAGCTGGGCTAATGTCATTGAACTTACTGCATGACTGGAAGTGAACATCACAGTATCCCGTTTAGAAAGCTATCATTGTAGACAATGTCTGTTACAGTTAAAAGAATAATAAAGAAGGGTGTCTTACAACTTTTCAGACTCCTGAGACTATACATATGTCTATTCTGTGATTTATGCTGGTACATCCATGATTAGTTTTACTCTTGTAATGAGTGCTGCTCCAGGCAATCCACATTTTTAAGCACAAGTAATTCACTATGCACAGTACACACTAGGTAATAAGACATTCTGCATTTTTAAAAATCTTTCTATACCCACTGGAAACATCCAGAACTCTAACTTACCTTCCAAAAGTAATTATTCTATTTTCTTTTTGGTTTTTTTTTGTTTTTTTTACAGATTTTTTGATGTTGAGGTAGATCATGAGTTTACTGTCATTAGAAATGGAAATAAACGAAAATATAAAAGCTACATCACTGTTGCTTGAATCTTGAAGGGTAAGTCAAAAAGACCCAGTAACAGCATCATTCTGTCTTCCAAATTGTTGACGTGATACGTATCTGATACCAACTGCAGTTAGATTCGTTAGTGTCATTCTTGCAGAAGTGTTTTATATGAAGACAATTCCCTTTCTCATTTAAGTATGAACTCCGATCATTTTTCCTGTGAAGTCCTCTTTGAGGAGTTTGTCCTCTCCACCTCAGATAACCACAGGAAAATGAAATGAACTACGTTTAGCTCTCAGCTAAATTTATTCTATGGATGTGGTGGCTGTGAGCCTCAGGACTTTCTAAATCTTTTATCATTGCTTTCATTCAGTAAAAGCAGTTTTGTCTACTTCTGTGTAATACCAGAGTCCTCATTCCTAAGAAATTGTTTTGTTTCGTTTTCTTCTAGAGAGCATGCAGTGTCATGAAACTGTCATTGCTCAGGAAGTGAGCTAAAAATTTTTTCAAAGCTTGTTCCCACATGGAAATCAATACAAAGTTCGGTTACCTTTTCAGCAGCAGGTCTGTGTCAGAACTGGAGCAAGATAAAGCCAAGTAGAGGTAGAGACAGCTGTGATTTTTGGTCATCTTGAAACTACCTACACCATTTTGATTGGAATTGAATAGCTGCAGCTGGCATTTTTGAATGTTTAATTAATGAAGGATGTGGCAGAATATTTCCAGGATTCAACAGATTTACAAGATTGCCTCACCTCTGTGTGGGGAGAACCTGCACAAAAATTTACCTTTCCTTGGAAATTCCAGTGTCATTAGAATATTTGGTATTCCACTGTGGGATTACATTAATTGTAAAGATGTTACTGAGTTTAAGAATGAAATCCAAGTGCTCTTTTGGGGCCTGAATTGCGGGTCCTGGGCATGATTCTTCCTTCCATATGAGGAGCCGTGCAAGTATTTTGTACATAATCTGTTGTCTCTAATCGATGTTTCAGCTTTGAAATGCAAAAGAAACCCTAAGCAAATTACATGGTTGGTATATTGCTATAAAGAAGCTAGTCTGTTATGCAGAATAGGTATAATGATCTGGTTTGTTCTTTAGAAAAGAAAATGGAGACTTGATATTTTATTATTTTAGAATGGATACGTTGTTACCTACATGTGCTTTGGTTAGTGAGGAAATACAAGATGAATCTGCAATGACAATTACATTATAGGTACTCCACAGGACAGATTTATGAAGCTGATAAGAAACTCTCACATTGTTTAATATATCAAGTTCCAGGAAATGAAGTTAAGAAATATTTTTTACTGAATTCTGTATTTGATTTTCAATTTGTTTATTATTTCCATTTGTAGTCACGTCTCTCTCCATCTTTCCCTTATCCTTCATCCAGGCTTAACCCAGTCTCTTCCCATGCTATGTCCATCCACACAGCTCTCAAGGCTGACCCCATTAAGCATAATGTCTGTTTCTTGGCCCTACCTAATCTATTCTAATAGTTGCTCCTCATCTGAAATCCCTTCCCTCCCACTTCCTGTTTCTCTTTCTTTACACTGAAGGGCCAAAACAAAGAGTCAGAATTTGCCAAAATAGCCAAATTCTTACTTCAGAAGTTTCATTTCCAAGCTGTTAGGAGTGGATTTCCCCAAGAATGAGGCTCTTGTGTTGGCTGATGAGGAAAAATTGAAACTTTGGAAAATTAGGAAACTGTACCAACACAGGACAGAGATAGTTATGCTGCTTCTCCATGAGAAAGTAATTTAGGCAACACGGGGGTCTTAGATATCTGAAGACCTAAGAGTTGATGAAGTTAATAGAAATGAGTCAGCTTCTTAGAGGACCTGGATAGCGTGGCCACTGCAACCTTAACGTGAAGCAAGAGCTGAGGCAAACCCAAGCCGTTGGCAGTCTGGTGCAGGCAGGTGGAGGTGCACTGTCCGACTGAGAAGCCGGAGAAGGTAGAACAGGTGCTGTTTGCTCCCATAGCTACAGGCCTATGATGTCTCTGCTTTTGTCAAGTGGCCTGCAGAAGGCTCTTATGAGTGCTCAGTTGTTCTGGAAACCCAGCAGTCAAGAACACCTTCTTTCTTGCTTTCCTCCTGATGAGCTGTAGAATTGTCTTAGGGGGTTTGTTCAAAATGAGAGCGGTTTATGAGCAAACAGTGACCTGTTTTCTTCATATAAACAAAAATAAAAATATTTTCATTTAAAAGCTAGTAGCATTTCAGTGATTTGAAAGTGAAACTAAATTATCGTCTTATGTTCAAAGTGAAATTGAGGTACATTTCAAATGTTATGATTTTCACTAAAAGTTGGCATAATCCTATTTTAAATTATTTTAGGCACAATGCAGTATCGTATCCAATCTGACAGCTGGCTATTTTGGACAAATTTTCTGCTGTGATTTTCCTTTTGAAACAGAGGGTGCAATTGCACTGACACAAGACAGAAAGGAAAAGCAGAAAATTTTCTGCTTGCAGAGTATATTGATGCGTATCACAGGGCTTAACTGTTTTGTTGGAATTTGCACTGCTCTTCCTGCAAACAGTGAAATGCATGTACCAAGAGGATAAAGCAAACAATATTTGATCCATTATGGAATGAAGCTCGGTACTGAGGTATGAAAATACTCAGCTCCAAAACAGATTGGTGATGTAGTCTTGCAGTACTGTGCAAGAATGCTTCAATCTATAAGATAGCACTGTCCTAAGACACCAGAAATTCAAATATTCTAGTGTGTATTGCTGTAAACTTAACAGGCATGTGCAAGTCAATAATGATTATCACTAACACAATAACTATTAAACAGGATTTTTTGAAATGCACTATAAAGTAAATAGCAGTGTCCTAAGTATCTAAATAGCAAATATGAGTGCTACCAGAAACTGGAATTTTTCTGTGGGAGGCAGGTTGCTGGGTGGAAGGAAAGACCTTGGAAAGTGGAAAAAATCCTGTGATAAGGGGAAAAAGATAAAAAAAGACCTGATGAAAAGACTTGGTGAAAAATGAGGAGAAAAATTATAGTGGAAAGGAAGAAGGGAACAACGCTCATGTAAAGAAAAAAAATGGAAAATCCTCCCTCCACCCCAAAAAAACCCAAACTCCACAGCACAAGATGGTGTAGAGAGAGGAGTCTGAGGAGAAATGAGGCCAGTGTGCAGAAGACTGTGTGAGAGGATGGGAACAGAAAGGAGAAAGATCTGCAGACAGAAGGCAGAGCAGAACAGAAAGGACTGAAGATACACGCCACTATCAGAAAGAGGCAGATCTGTGTTACTGGGGACAACCTGTTAAGAAAAACTGACAAAAACGTCATCAGACCAGCCCCAGAAAATGGAGTGGCATGCTGTCTATCGGAGTCAGCAGTTGGGGTTGAAATGGATCCAGAGGGAGGTATCCTTGTGTCACCCTTGTGTCACATTGCCATTTTCTGAGTCCAGGATGACATGGCAGACTGGGAAAGGCAAAATCTTTTCTTATTAAAAAAAAAGATGGAGATGTGATCCTCAGAATAGCCACAGTTTCTAGGTAAGATCTGAAATGATGAAGGAATGGTGCCATAAAGAAGACCTGTGGGTGCTCAGTTGCTGGGATTCGCCGAAAACTTCTTGAAGGGTGACTACTCTGGAAAAGTAGGCTCCTAAAATAAGACTGGTGATGAAAAAGCTGTAGAATCAGGGCTTCAGATCCACAGAAGTTGTTTTAGATAGAAAGTAATCAGAAGAACAGGTTTTGGGTGAAAAAACATATTGGAGCTTTGGAAAACATGTTTTTTTTCTCTCTCTCTTTTTTTTTTTCCAAATGAGGGTGATAATTTGAAGTTTCTCCTTCTTCTGCAACATTTGAGCAAGATAGAGTGGCATCTCCAGTAGTACAAGGTGACTTTCCCACGTGAGAAACCTTAGCTTAGCAGAGAAACACAGAGAGCAAGCAGCCTGAACATGGCAGTGTACACTTGGTAGAGCCCTAAGGACAATGATAGTGAAAACGTGCCCCCTCCTCTCCTGAGGAAAATGCTTCTCTCTCCCTGTGAGTTATAATCCTAGTAAGTGCAGGTGCTACAATTTAAATGTGCCCTGTGCCTGTTGTGAGATGCCCCCTTTCCTTCCCAGGAAGAAGTTCCGCTTAAACATAAGGAAAATGATTGTAATTGTTGAAACCAGAGATGTTGGCAGTGACTTTGAATCCCAGTGGTTTAGAGTGACATTTTCCTTCCTGAATAAAAGAGGAAGATGATGGAAGCTGAAAGACGATGCATGAAGGAGGTGTTAAGAAATGGACAAACAACAAATTTTATAGCAATTTGCAAGGGTGTTTGGCTTTCGGATTTGAGTGCAGAGTTGTTTTTACTGGAGCTCATGCAAGTGGTGCTCTCTCCGTGTGGGCTTTTGTCTAAATATCTCACAGTAGAAGGCCTGTTTTCAGAGAAACTTTTGCTGACTCTCTTGAGGACCTGCTGCTGCTGCACTTCAGTATATCACCTCCCCCACAGGTCAGAGGCTTCCTGGATGGTAAGTCTGGCTCATACAATGTTTGTCTGCTGGTCAGTTGGTCGAGCTATCATCTCAACCACTTTTGAGGATTCTTGACTCACAGTCTGGACATCTTGTGTTTAAAAAAATATTTTTTGCATCACTATTTAACTTGTGCCCTCCTGTTTTCGGCCTTAACCTCATCTATGCCAAGGTGAGAAGTAGTAGCTTTGAACCCCACATGTGATCCTGACAGACAAACAGGTCTGTGTCAGGAGCCTCAGGAAGTGCAAGATTTGTTGACCTCCAATAAATCTAATAGAGACATCACGGACTGCATCTATTTTGGTGGTTTAGTTCAGAGCAGTATTCCGATTTTGAAGCATATTCCCTGCCAGGATCCCCCTACTGTGTCTTGGCTTGTTTTCATTCTGTATGAACTAGAATCCATTCTGAGCAGGAGCTCCACTGCAGATGAGGGCCAAAATGTCCTCCAGCCTTTCCTGGATATATGTGGGTATATATATGTCCCTTGGATGTCTGTAAAGCTACAGAAAGAAAGTGCAGTACAGGGGATAAAACTAAATGTAGTTTGAAGAAAAAATTCTGAACTACTTGCAGTGTCAATGTAGAAGCTTGTGCAAAATACTTGCTAATGTAGGCATTACTGTATGCTGGACAGTAGAGTGGACCACATGTGCTACTGGAGATTGAGTTACATGGGCCTTGTGCAGCATATGACTATTTTCAAATCACAGGGAATTAGAGGCTGTATTTGTGCTTCTCAGAACACTCTAGTGGTCACATTCCAGGCTTTGCCCTCAGTTCCCTGAGGAATAAAATCTAGAATGTGTGTACGGGGTGGTGGTGGGGGGCATAGAAACCAAATGGGACCATGCCATGCTACCAGGTGACTGCAATGTCATGTGGTTCTCATTTGAAGTTCTTAATAAAAATTTGTCCTTGTCTTTCAATAAACATTCACCTATGTACAGTGAAGTAAAAGGCTGTCCAGGATGACATGGTTTTATCTATCAATGTCTCAGGTTCTTTTTGTCCTGTCCCATCCCAGAACAGTTCCTGCTTCATAATCTACAACATTTGCCCCAGATGCGGATGCCCTGAATGCTAAGCGTGTGGAGGATCAGATGCTAGCTGCTGTTGTGCTTAGGTAAGGGATTTGGTCCTAAATCTCAGTCTCATTTAAGTGTCCAAAAATGTAGGTTAATCTGGAAAGTTTCTTTCTTACTCTCATTTACCACAAAAGCAATGCTGAACATGAGCAATGTTTTCAATAAGACATTTTCCCATGAGAATTTAGACTCTGACAAGATAAATATTTCCCAAGATACAGTTCCCACCCACCTTGGCAAACACCTCACACCACTCAAACACTGCTGCCATCTCCAGTGACTTCAGTGCTAAACTAACCCCCCCTAGACCAGTATTTATCAGTTACAGCATAGTATCTTTAAAAGAACATATTCTATTCCTTTTCCAGTGTTCTCCTGTGGCTCCTTTGGAGCTTTTTTTTTTCCTTCCTCTTAAATACAATGCTGTCATCATTATAGCCCTTTTTCCCAGATTTGGGATAATTTTATCCTCAAGAGCCTTCAAAGATATTTCATGGTTTTCAATACTGCCTTTCAGAAAGTATTCACTCTGTCCTTGCTTTCTTAATTAACAAAACTCTTTTCTATTTCTATACTATCCAAACTGTCTGCTCTTTTCTATACTATCAAACCCAGAACACTTCCAGCAGCAATTTTTTTTTTTTTTCTGTGCCTATATTTGTCATTAAATCTTTACCTTTTGGCCAATATATGAGACCATGAGGAATTATTTCTGCTGAAAGGGAAACTGCTGATCTACTATGGAAGGTCTGGAAATCAACTCTGAGTTCTCAGATTTTTCCAGAAAGCTTTCTGGGTAGAAAAAGAGGACCTGTCCAGGAACACACAAACTCTGGAGTTCTATACTTGTGGTATTTCTTCCTTATCCATGGGTTGCGAATTTTCTATTTGGAAGGATGCTACCTGGTATGGGAATTATGACTGCTCGTGTGTTTGAAATGTCCCATGAGCACTTCAGCGTCTAATTTCAGATACATCACATTAACTTAAAATTTGGTCTTCTGGAACCAAAGGCATGTTCATGATCTGTATGTGTCTGAATGTGTACTCTGTACACTGAAAGTGTACTCTGCCCAAAGTAGGCAAAGAACTGACTGAAAACCAATTTGCAGAACTGGGCAGATGAGAAGGTGTTATGATTTTGCATTTTGATGTTGCACTGTAGCTTATTGCTTTTATATTTGGGTGCCTGTTGGCAAAATCTCAGAGGCAGGATGTAGTCAGAAGCTTATGTAGATGTTAAAGGGGATATTCACCTCTGGTAGCTGTCTTATTCCACAATAGAGCCAAAAAGGCTCATGTAAATCAGAATGGTGGAAGAGGAGAGCTCATCCAAGTATAAGCTAATGTTATTTTTAACAGGGTTCTGAATTCAAAGTGTGCAATGTCTTTGAGCATTGACTGGATTTAAGGTACAATGGAGTGAACTTAGAGTTATACCCATACTATGATTTGTACCTATTGTGTAAAGTTTGCCCATAATTTGGTGCTGAAAAGATCTCCCAGAGCTAAGTAGCATTATCTCAGGAGGACAGTAAAAGGTGCATCATCTTGATAAGGCAATTTCTTATCTGCTTGTTAATGCCACTCATCATATTATTTACAAATATAAAGTTATACAAATCTACTATGCAAGTTTAATCTACTGCTTAATCATTTAGAGGTATTCTGTTCCAGCTAGAGGAGAAGAGAGACTCACCCATTTTGTGTATGTGTATGAGATTAGAAATAAGGTTTTTTTGTGCATAAGCCTACAGGTTTCCACAGGAGCTGTGTGAATGCAACAGCAGGTTCTGATCCCTTAAACTTATTCTGAGGCCCCTGTTAGCCTATGAAATATAGGCTGAAGTTGAAAATAAAGTTTTGATTAACAGCTTGTTGTGGTTTAGGCCAAACTGGCCTATCACAGCCACAGATGTTCTCCCCCCTCCTCCTGCTCCAGGAGAAAAGAAGAGATAAAGAGACTTACGAGTTTAGAATAAACTAAACTACTTTAATGAAATATTAATGGAAAAGAAATAAGGAAATAGATACAATATACATACAAAACCCTATCAAGCTCCCAGGATGACATCCCCAGCAGGCACTGGGGAAGTCCCAGACTGGACTCAGTGATGGATGGGAACTGGATTCCAGCTCTGGAGTCAGGAACACATGGGTCGGGATCAAAGGCAGATGAACAGACAGGGTCCTCCTCGGATGTCGGCCATTGAAGAGAGAGGCTGATTCTTTGATCGCTCAGCTTTTCTACTGAGCATGGGGCAGATGGGATGGAATACCCTGTTGGTCAGGTTTGAGTCACCTCTCCTGCAGGTGACCAACCCTCCAATGGGAAAAATAACGAAATTGGCTGACCTTGGTTGTTACAGCAATAAGTAAGAGTCGTTTAGATGTGGTGTTGGGGGATATGGTGTAGGGGAGAACTTTGTAGAGTAGGGTAGATGGTTGGACTCAATGATCCCAAGGGTCTTTTCCAACCTAAATGATTCTATGATTCTAAGTATAAGCAGGAGTCTCTCTGCACACCGGTGCTTGGCATCAAGTACAAACATTGGTCTTACCACTCTAAAACTGAACAGTTTTCTCCATAATATGCTGTTAATTTCAGAGACTTAGAAAAGGCTTAGCTAGGAAGTAAAATTACTAAACAGAAAGTTAGTTCTGTTTTACCTCAAACTGGGGCATTCCACTCCTTATTCCATACCTTTTGCATCATGCTCAGATCACTAATATTTTTATATTTGAAATGTATACACACACATATATAGGTATATGCAGGTCTCTCAGTTATGATCTGAGTAACAATTTCTGAGACTGCTGCTGACAATGCCTATTGTTCATGAAACTGTCATTAAAGTAATTCTATGTCAGAAGGACTGAATGTGTTCCTGCTCACCTATTTCTCATCACAACCCACTGCTGTCTTCCCAGCCTGTGCCATTTTCTCCTTGCATACACACACATTGTCATAATTGCTTTTTCTTATATTCTACATGACAGCTTACAGACTCATGTCACCACAATTCCAGTCTTTTCAGTAAAATATGTTTGGTTGTTTAGTTGTTTTTTGTTTTTTTTTAGGAATGGGGAAGGGCTAGGGAGGTATTTGGTGTGGTGGTGTGAACCCTTTTGTGAACCCTTTGTCTCACCTCACACAGGCAGGAGACTGCGCCAGCTGAATGCTAAATGGATTGGACAAGCTGAGAACAGGAGGCTGCTGTGGCTCTGCCTAGATTCAGAGGATTTGAGGGTACAGTCACAGTAGATAGGTTCCATTAATATCCAAACAAAAGCATCATGCTAAAGACTGGATTGTACGAGGCTGTGGTGGTACAGACCTGTACAATTCACAAGTGAATACAGATGGCATTTATCTCAGCAGGAAAAACTTCTTGGGCCCGGTTATAGAATGACACAGAGCATGCAGTGGTTAAATAAAAATGAAATTATACAAAGCTAAATTTCTTCCTCATGTCGTAGCTGATTTGCACAAACAAGTTGGTGCTAGACTGCTGTATCTATGCAGTATGAGGAATGGGCTCAATCCAATGCCCCATGAAATGAATAGAAAGACTCTGGCTCCAATGGACCTTCAATCCATTTCACTCTACAAACAGCTGAATGGTAAAAAGAGCTTGGTGATTCCCGATTACTTACTCTTCTGTAATAAATTAATATTGTTTCATTTTTGGGAAAATAGATGGTAAAGAAGGGAGAGGCAGAGGACAATCTGATTTTACTGCAGGAGAAAGAAAAAAGAGGAAGGAGCTAACAAAAATATGCTGGCAAAAATAAAGCTGCTTCTTATACAAATCATTCTGTTTGAGTAGCTACCATACATTTCAGTGAATTAAGCTACTTTAATTAATTACCATTGGTTTTATGCATGTTTCCAGTCTTCAGAATACTTCATACAGTGTTTTGATGATCAGTAATAAAGATTGTTAAAAAAAATCCTGCTGAGTGTGTTATATTATACCCTGACATTTGTGTGCTGTTTTAAAAAATCATCCTGTCACAGAAGGCTGCTAATGACTTAACAACCTAAAGCTTGCCAGTTTGTGAAACCTTGATGTTTAATCTAGATAAATTTGTTTGTTTATATAGCTGTGTAATCAATGTGTGCAGGAGAGTTATGGTCTTATGCAGCTATTAGCTCTACTTTACATAAATAGTACATTTTGTCAATGGACAAATGCATCATTTCATACAGGAAGGTATCATAGAAAGAAATGTAGAATTTTAATGAGAACTTTCTGCTGCATTGTTATGGCATATTGGATGTTTATAGGATATAGCATAATTTTTCATAAAACTTCATGAGTTCATACAAATCAAAAATTACCTGGCTTGGGAAATTTAAACTTTCTCAGCTATTAATAGTTTGTGTACTTTGAGGAAAACTGTTTCTGACTGGATAGATCTCAAAACAGTACAAGTTCTGCTCTAAATATATCACTTGTAAACGTAAAAAATAAACATGGTTTTAGGAGAGCTGTTGATATGGGTGCTGAAAGTATATGATTCTATGAACTTGATCATAAGAATAGAAAACCACAAACCAGACCATAAGTGAAAGGTATGGCAGGGGAGTGGTTGTGCCTTAAAGTGTAAATTGTTAGTTGCCATTGAGATGTGCATCAGCACTTATTCAATTTTAATTTAGAATATAAAAGAATTGATCAACAAATCTTCACTACTGCATAATACCTCTAGTCAAATTTATACACTTGAAGACATAGAAGACAAGATTTTTATTTGTAAAGTAATAGTCTGAGAAAAGAGAAAAATTACCAGGGGTGGATCTGCTTTTGCAGATAGTATATTTACTAAAAATGCAGCTTAGTGAAGGAACAAAACAACCTATGCATTTGGGCAAAGCTGGTGAATAGATGACCTTAAAATGACTAAAGTAGATAAGAAGATTAAAAAAAAAAGGTGAAAAACATTTTGCTTGCATGTTTTCTAAATGAAACAATTTAACTCTTTCTTTTGAAACAGTTTCAATATGAGAATGACTTCATCTTCTATGAAACTGAATTTTTAAAAGGAAATGAAACAAAACTATAAACCATAAATTCTTTGAGGCTAATGCAAAGTGAAAACATTTTATTTTCTTTGTGAAGGAGCAAAGATTGGGAGGATTGGTAGGATGCAGATAGGAAACGTTCATGACTCTCACAACTGTACTTATATGAAGTTCTCTGCTATGCATGCAGACTTAGTAAAATCTCCTGTGGCTGAAATTCTGGTTGTGTTACATCTGTGGGAGTTCTGTCATGAATTTGAAAAGATCCATGATTTAACTATCAATCTTTATGTCCTTAAGAAACATTTCTCACTTAGTAAATGTAGAGAGAAAAACTGGAAGTTAGGAAGGCAGAGATGTGAGACTAGGAGTCTTTTTGAGATGGATGGATGAGGAGGATGTTTCTCAAAAACAATTAGTCCTGGACATTTAACCCTTTCCATGTCTCCTGTGTTCCTCCCTAGTACTGCTCCCTCTTGATTCATTCTCTTGCCTTAGTATTTTCCTGCAAGAGTGAAAAGTGCCAAAAATATTCATAAAGTGGTGTATTTCTGCTGCTGCATCAAACATAGTATGAGGAAGTGGCCCACAGAATGTTCTCTCTATGTAATTACTCCATGCACTCCAATTCTTGGCTAGCTATTGAAAGTCAGTAATGTCCAATGGACTAGGCAAACTTTTCTAATACATTCAAGAAATAGGATGCTACTTGGCAACATAAATCAAATTGTGGTCTTAGGAATGTATTAGAATCTCTATTTGGGATTAATTTATTACTTTTTTCTCAGAGAAAAATAAGTATTAAGGAGTTCTGAAATGCATATTCAGTGTTGAACCCAGAAAAAATTCTGAAAACTTCTGTACCTCTTGGTTATTATTACAAATACTGTAAAAGTTAAACTTAAAATGTTCACTAACTTTGTGCCATTTTGTTCCTGGGCAGATATTTGCACACTTATGACTTGGCACTGTGTGTACAAATGGGACATCAGGCCATATGCACATGTTTCACACAGGTATCCATGCTTCCTCATGCAAAAACGTTTAGCCAAAAAATGCAACAGTATATTTGAAATCCTTTAAAGTGTCTATGTATTTACTATCAACCTTATATTATTTCTTCATCTCTACAAAATCTTTTTTTTTGCAGCTTTCTCCAACTGTGAGTAGAATGCAGATTCAACACTGATTGTTTCTAAGTGGTTTAAAATACTTTAAACACAAATTATTTGCATACAAGGCTTTTATCTTTGTTCTTAAGACCTTAAAAGTGCCAAGAAAAGCAGAACTTCTTGTCATATGTTTTCATCCACATGCATTAGTAACATTCCATTTCTAGAAAGTAATTCTGATTCAACCTCTTTTAATTGCAGAAACCAGCAATTTTTTCTGTAATTTTCATCACTTCCTATTTGTGAATTAAGGGACTTGACAACCCACTATAACGGTTGGACAATCCTGGACATTTTTAAAAATGACCTGTCCTTGAAATGTCTTATTTTTGCATTTTTATGGTTTCAAGGATGATGATGAGTGTAATAGGAAAGGAGTTAATAATATGCTATACATATTATACAGCTTTAAAGTGAACCATAGCATGACCTACTCCATGAAGTCTAAGCAGGCAGAGACTTTTCAGTTCTTAAAGAAAAACTTGCATCAGAAAAGAACATCTAGACAAAGGGAAAAAAAAGCCTTGGAAAAAATCTTTCTTTTCATATGGCCTATTTGGTTGCAACCAGCTTCCTCTGGAGTTAATCATGACCCAACACTAGCATTCCTACCATTTTTTTCTACAATCTAATGTAAAAACTAAACAAAACTTATTGCATTGCAGATGAAGCTTCTGAAGTATAGACTTTCAAGTGATTCAATTCAAGTGATTTTCAGCAGTTTTTAAAAGTGATAAAAATCTTAAAATAAAATATGGCTATATTCACAAACTGCAAGGACCTTATGTTCTTGTTCTTACTAATCTAGCCAGGTTCAAAGAGTATTCCATTGGTGAGCACCTCTTTTGTCTGATGATTTCTTTAAGAATTGGCAAAGGATCAGGCCTCATGCTTGATTAATGGTATCTGTGAATTACAAAACTCTACTAGTGCCTTCTGAGCAAGAGCCATTCAGATCTCTGAATTTCCTTCATCAGCTCTTTGGTGATGCTCCCTTTCCTTCTTGTGCTCACTGAGGCCATGCAGACTGCTGCAGGCAGTTTTGTGACTTAGTTACTGCTCCTTCCACTGATTTCTTTTCCATCAACCTCCATCCACCTTCCATTGTCCTGAAAGTTCATGGCAATGTCAGCCTAAACTCAGGTAAATAATAATTAAAACATTCTTTTCTAAGGCTGGGATGTGCAGTAAAAGACTTCGGAATATAAAGAAGTAGTGTTTTCCATTGATGGGGCCTGAGGTGTTGTACATGAGGTTAGTCAGAGGTAGTAGGTGAGAGGAACTTGGGACCTGTCTGCCAATAAACTCAGAGACCAGAGCCACCAATAACCTCCAGGTCATTACTAAAGTTTATAGGACTGACTTTTTTGGTCACCTCTGTCAGCTCATTCTTACTGGATTTACTGAGTGAAGGCGGCCAGGTGTTGGTTGCAGGGGGAGCTGCGGGGGTGGCCTCTGTGAGGATCCAGGGGCTGGCCTCAGGTTAGACACAGCCCATTCCAGACAGATCCAGTTGGCTCAGCAACGGACCCAAGACAGGATGCAGCTGGGCCCATCAGCAATGCTGGGGGGGCCTCTCTGAAATCATATTTAAGAAAGGGAAGAAAACACTGGAGATGAGAAGGGAACAAAAAAATACTGAGAAACAGAGGAAGGAACAAAAAGGGGAGAGGTGGAGGAAGATGAGGTACTCCACAGCAGAGCAGATATTCTTTAAGGGACTGCAACCTGTGGAGGACTGGCACTGGGGCAGAGGAAAAGAGATGGAAGGAGCAATGGAGATAAACTACTATGGCCTGAGCAGAGCCCCCTGCACCCCTTGTTGCTTCACTGAAGGAACTCAGTGAAACCTGAAGAGATAACAAATGGCAGGAGAGGAGAGTGAAGCCAATCTGAGCCTGGCAAAGGAGGAGGGGTGTGTTTTCCCTAAGTGTTTTGATGTTTCTGTCTTTGTTGTGTGGTGTTGTGTTTTTTTTTCTCCCCCCGTCCCCAAATAAGTACTCTAATATTTACTAATAAATTAGCAATAAATTGTTAGGTTCTGAAGTTGAGTCTTTTTTGCCCATGACAGTTATTGGAAAGTGATGTCTTTGTTTTCATTTTGTCCCACAATCTTCTTGCTCTCTTATTAATCCTGTTATTATCCTCCCAGTCCTCCTGGGAGGAGTGAGTGAGCAGCTGGGTGGGTGTTTGGCTGCCAGCTGAGGCTAACCCACCACATCAGTTCATTTGTCTCCATGAGCAACCCATCAGTACCAAAGTGCCAAAAGCAATCAGTAGCCACACCCTTTCAAATAAGCATGGCCACATATTTATGAAAAAATAAAGGATCTCTCATACTGTCACATCAGCATCCCTGAGACAAGCTGAACTGAAGATCTTCCAGTAGTCAAGCTGCGTCATTCAGAAATTTGGTAGAGATCGCTTGCTTACCTGATTTGTTACCCCCATCTGAAAATTAGCCAAAGTCAAATCAAGTTCTTCCCGAAGCAACTTGTCAGTCTTCTGGTCCTACTGCTCTTGGTCCATATTTTCTGCTCCTCAAAGTGCCCAATTTAGTTCCTCTTTTAGTAGCTATCAATGCCTGTCAGCTGTTTCATTTCCTCTTAAAACTTTCCTATATTAGCCTGTCATGTCTTCTTTGAAAGGGCATGTGTGACAATTGTCCTCCTTCCTTCCACCATCAATGAGAAGCCATGACTTGCACAAAGCTCTTATGAGAGCTGACACCACCAAAATAATTCTGGTTAAGATTTCTTATTGTCTTAACAGTTGTCTCAGATGTGAAAACCTGACTCGTGTTTTCAGACAATCTCATTTACTTAAGATTTTTATGATATTTGCTTTCAAATTTTTGATCCCTGATTTTGATTTTAACAGATAAAGCAGTAAAAGAAGAAAAAAAGCCAGATTTTTTTCTGCAAATAAAGGTATGTTATATATTGCATTATGTGCCTTTGTTGTCACATATATGGGAGGCCCTAAAGAATGTCTTTTGTGATTTCCAGTGTCTCCTAGTAAAGGGCATTAGCTCTTCAGTATTTTTTCAAAAAGCTGTCATTGAAGAACATTAGCTGCTGACAAAGTCAAGGCAAAACAAGAAATGTAACCACCCAGCTAAGGAAAATCTAATTTATCTTTCTCTTATTACTTGTGATGTCATTTTCCCAGTTCTCTAGCCTTTAAAATTCCAGATCTAAATTTCTGAAATAAAAAAAGGGGAAATGACTGCAGAAGTTCATATTAACTTTATAAATAAGTAGAAACAAGTAAAACCTGAGTAAAGCAAAGTAAAGCTGATTGAAACTTGCATGTGTACAATAAGAATGAGGAAGAAATGAAATTATTTCCACTCCCTCACATGCTTCCTGGGCAACCTTCATCCCAGCGCAGAGTACACTGCAACAAATCATTGTGAACAAAGTTCTGGTTAGATCTGGGCGCAAGTTCCAAACCAATTCTGAAGTACACTCCTTACCTAGTTTACTTTTGAAGGTCACAGGAGAACATGATCTGAAAAGTGTAAAATAAGTTCTAATTTGAGTTAGGCACAGGCCTTCTTTACTGTTACTTATGGATAGTCTTTATTTGCTTCCCTTTGCAGTATTCACAGTGACACTGCAGTTCCACCTAATAAGGAACCACACTGAGATGGGATGATCTAATTTGCTATTTTCATTGAATCAGATTCTGAAAATTGAACAAAATTATTTTTATTCACTTCACCCACATTCCTTTCTCACTTACTCCTTTTCCTCCTTTTTTTTTTTTTTTAATAGGCAGCATCACACCAAATAGAAAATGGTTTTTGAAAGATTATCTAGAAGTACTGAAATTGCTCTATCTTGCCATTTTTATTCAATTTCAAACTTTGGGTTTAAAGGGCTTCCCAGTACATGATAGAATAATGTCTGAAGATGCCTTCTCTCTTAAAAAATGTCCAATTGATGAACAATATACACTATTCACAACTGATCTCTTGCATCTGCAATAAATAGCTCTCATGTTCTGTTCATCTGCTATCACTCAATACTGAATTAATAAAGTTTGAAACTTTTAAAGGAACTATATTTTGAATATTTTCCTGAAATGATAGGTCCATAAATCTTGGATAATTTGGTCTTTCATTATGCATCCTTGAAGTCCAATCTGTTACTTGAAAAGTTTCTTCTTTCTTTTCTTTCATTGTGGATGAGACATCTAAGACATTTAATTATTTTAAATATGGTGAGAATAGATAATGGAGACAGAGCTTGTGATTTTCACACATATGCTGGTATTTTACATTGTCTAATGCCCAGGAATTTTAGTGTGAGTGGAGATGTCATTGTCCTGAGTCTGGCGGGGATGGGGTTAATTTCTCCCCAGGACCAAGCAGGGACACAGGTATTCCATCCCATGTGAGCCATGCCCAATAGGTAGCCGGAGCTGCCGGGAAGGGGGGGGACAGGAAGTCGGGGGGCGCGGAGGAGGAGGTGACCCCCGGGGGGGGGAGGAGAGCGGTCGGGGGCGTCCAGGGTGCGGTCGGCGAGCGGCGGTACCGTAATCGCGGTTGTATATCCCTCCGTTATTGTTGTTGTTGTTGTTATTTTCTTGCTCCTTTCGTGTTCTGTTAAAATTGCCTTTGTCTCAACCCACGAGTTTCGCCTTTTTATTTCGATTTTCCCCTCCCGGCCACGTGGCCGTGGGGGCTCTGTTCTGCGCGAGCGGCTGCACGTGGTCCTTTGTTGCCGTCTGAGGCCAAACCACGACAGTCATCTTACATATAAACATACCCTGAAACAACCGTATTTTTTGGAAGTGGAGTTACCTCTAATACCTTATGATGCTTGTAAATCTTGATAATGATGACCTGAGAGACATTATTAGTAGATCCCAGATCATGAATTTCACAAAGATACCCATCAAGTAGTTGCTTTGCTATTTATTTTCAGGATTTAGACAGAAGGAATGAACTGCATGATGTGACTAAAGGCAGCTAATTAAAAGTTCATCAAACGCTCTAAAACATGTTAAAAAATCATTACAAGCAAGGAGGTTAAAGGAAGTTTTAATTTCTCATAAATTTTCTTTACGCAATATAGGAGGTGAATATAATTTGGTCTGGTGAAAAACAGGGAAAAAAAAAGAGAAAGGTTTTAAAAAAATGGATTGTAATGGTGCTTGAAGCCTTTGATAAATTTAATATGGCTGGGAATCAACTTTATTGGATCTGTAGATTCCTGCATCTAGCTTATCTGGTGATTGACAGTCATATTGATGAAAAGACTGCATGACTCATGCATGATTGATAGCCAGCTGTCAGGAGAAAATAAAACATAACTTTTTTGGAGTCACACAACAAGGAATTTTTTTGTTTGTTTCATTGCCATTAATTTCAGTCAGTGATGCTGTTTATTTCCCATTCAGAAAGACAGAAACATACTAGTGAAGTCTGAAAGCACAATTCAAATGACTCCCAGGCAAAGCCCCTGATTTCCTAAATGGGCTTTCTTATTTGCAATTATAAGACTGATAATACATAACAAACTAGAATGAAGAATGGAGGAGCAAACAAGCACGAAAAAACTCAAGCTTCTAAGCATTAGAATGATGTGGGTAATAGAGCCCAGTGTTTGCACTTATGTAGATATGTATGCACTTATATAGAGATGTATGTCAGCCTGAATGAACAGTAATTGGGAACTAATACCACCTGTGACTTTAATATCAGGTCTCCACTATGTTTCTACTCTACAGCCTGGGAAAAGAAAAAGGAAATAGGCAGATTCCTTCACCCATCAGGACTGGGGTGCCTTTGGATGTGTGTGTTCACTGCAGAACCCACTGAAGAGTTCCTATTGACTCTTCGATTAAAAATGTTGATTTACTTCACTATTTTCATTTTTGACTCTATCAGCTCCATGGATAGAGGAGTGTCAGTAGATTTAGCAGCTTTAATGACCTGATCAGTAAAGGTAAAGAAAGAATGGGATGAGATTGGGGAGGGAGAAAAACTAGTCCTTAAGGTTTGACACATTTCTTATTTTACTTGATTAATTTTGTGCCAATGTGAATGAGCCTTTTAATGAAAAATAGCAGGATGTTTTTCTCTTTGCGGGGCTTATTTTCTCTCACTGAATAATTTGGAACGCCTGTTTTGAATTTCATGTGAAAGTCACTTAACTACACGTTCATCAGGCAGCTAGATTAAATAGGGCCTGAGTTATAGTTCATTAATCTGTTCTGGATAAATCTTGAATGGTGTGATTGAGGAATTAAATTTAAAGAAGATTTATTCAGTTTCAGTTCTATGTCTCTATCTCTGTGAAGCCACAGAACTCATGAGAATTGAAGGAATCTGTACCAGGAGTCTGCTCTGGAAAATATGTACAGATGGGCATTTAAAAGGACATCTGCTCTTCTGCATTAACGGAGTGTCATGGGATTCAAGTTCCCCAACTAGACTTGAAAATAAGAGTAGATATTGGCATGCTTTTTTGGATTACACCTAAGTGGTTTCAAACATCAGCTGTCATCAGCACTGTAAGAGATGGTTGGGTTTGTGAGCACCTGACATGCTGGTCTGAACATACAGCAGTCTATGGGACCTGACGGGATGCATCCCAGAGTCCTGAGGGAACTGGCTGATGTAGTTGCCAAGACACTCTCCATGAGATTTGAAAAGTCATGGCAGTCAGGAGAAGTCCTCAGTGACTGGAAAAAGGGAAACATTGCACCCATTTTTAAAGAGGGTAGAAAGGAGGACCCAGGGAACTACCAACCTGTCAGCCTCACCTCTGTGCCTGGGAAGATCATGGTACAGATCCTCCTAGAAGTTAAGCTAAGGCACATGGAGGACAGGGAGGTGATTTGAGACAGGCAGCACGGCTTCAGCAAGGGCAAGTCTTGCTTGACCAACCTAGTGGCCTTCTATGATGGAGAGACTACATCAGTGGACAATGGAAGAGCTGCGGATCAACAGAGAGCCCTCTGTATCAACACAAGGTAGGGGATGAAGGAATTGAGAGCAACCCTCTTGAGAAGGACTTGGGGGTACTGATAGATGAAAAATGGGTTTTTTTGGGGTGTGGTAGAGGATGTAATTGGAGTCAGAGGTGATGTCAGAGCCACCGACTAGTTTCCTCCTCTCATCTGGGAACAGTCAACTTGTATTTCAAATAAATCTTTCATCTTTTTTACTCCAGTCAACTCTGTCTTGATAATCTTACATCCTTTATTTATAGGTATAGCGAGCAGTAAATAAAGAGAACATACTGTGATTTTGTACTATAAACAAGAAAAGAAAGATAAAGGAGAAGTCTACAGAGTGGGAAGGTCCATGATTTTTGGAGGAAAACTTACTTTGGATTTCATTTGTAAGGGGAAAAATACAGAGACAAATCCAAGTTTTATGGAAGTGGTGTGTTCACAGATAATAGAATTTATGCAACAAAAGTTCAGAAATGCATAATAAATAGTTTCTTCTGAGTTTTCAGCCCTCTTCCCTCATATAGAAAAGACCTGGATACTTCTTATTTATAGACTTCAAAGAAGAATATAATTCTCTTAAAAATGAATTCGTGAAAGAAGGGAGTGGAAAAACAGTCCCAAAAATGTATTCATGAACACAAAAAAATGTAAAAAAGAGTTCGTAATTTACTACAGCTCAGAGGCAGCAATAACTAGTACATTGGAAATTTACCCATTTTATGCATCTATTTTGCTTGTTTTACTACTCTGCTGTTCATAAAAAGAGCATTTATTTCAGCAACTGTCATGTCACTTGGCATTTATGTGATCTCTGAGCTATGTGTGAAAATGCGCATATTTTCCAGTTCCAATTTTTATTGAAAATTTATTTATTTTACAAATTGGTATCAAGGTGATTTGTTTTCCTGTCTAACTAGTTTTACTCTTCTACTTTTACTATGTTCATTCTTATCACTTGGGAATCAGAGTCATAAGTCATTTGGTTTTGTTTTTCACATCCTGTTTCCTACTGTTGTACTTGCATTTCATCCTCTGTTTGCTGCTGTCTTAATTCAGCCTAGCTATTACCTGAGAGATTAAAAAGCATACTTTTCTATTCATATACATTTTCTTACTTTTACGCTGCACTTATGAGGCACTTCAGATTTTCCACTACATTTTGCTTGAAGCCGTGTCTTTTGACAATTTACTTCATTGTTTCTCTTTGCTATTGTTATTATCTCTCCCCTGTGTACTGCAGACCTCCCCCCAGGGGACAGAGCTGCTCTGTGACTGGAACCACTCACAACTACAGTGGAGACCTCATGTCCCATACAACTTCCAGTGTCAGTTGTGGGATGAGAGACATCAGATACACCCGAGAACTAGACTGGGGAAATGCAAAGTAATCCTTTCCTGATGAAGCACCCTCTGAACCAACGTCCCTGCTGGCTGTTCTGGCTGTTGTAGAGATGTGCTATGGTGCTGTATCTCTCACTCAAGGTATCACAGGTTTGGAGATTCTCCAGTAATCACCCAGAGGGAGTGAAGATAATTAGGTAATCTCCCAAGAGCCTCCCTGTAGTTTCCAGGGCGCATTTTGTTCCACCTCCAAAGACGACAACTGAAAGGGAACTAGAAATTTAATTCATTGCACCAAACATTTAAAATTTAAAAGGAGAAACAATTTAAAGGCAGCTGAAGAGAGAGTTTGAATTTGCTCAGCTGCAGTCTTCTTTTAACAAACCTGGCTTTCTAGCAAAAAACTCCCCATACATTTACTTAACTATTAAATGAACCCCCAGGTCAAACTGTGTATCTGTTTTTTTGTTGTTGCTGTCAGCATAAATGGCCTTGCTTCTTTAAGAAGATTGGCATAAAATGGAGGCTGTTTATTTCTAGTCACAAGCTTTACCTGTGACAGGGCCATATTACTTCTTCTTGGTCTAAAACCAATCACAGAAAAAGTGTCTGCTCAATGGCTATTGATGGGAAAATCTCATCTGTTGCCTTGGCAGTTTCGGTATATTTAGAAGCTGAGAACCCAGATGTGAGCTCGCATTGTGCTTGTTTATGACTAACGCAATACACAGGGCCACTCAGTCCTGTAAAATATTCAAGGTTTTTCCCTTGCTTGAGATAATTTAGCTGCAGTGTCTTTTCTGCACTCCACATTTTGTTCCTGACACTCTGTAGAATTTGTAGGGAAGGGGTAATGGTAGAATGAAATCCAATTTTGTGAAAATGAGTCAGAATTGCTATCTCCTGAGCATCAGTTGTGAGACAAAGAGAGGAGGCTGTCTCAGGGAGGGAAGCCCACCTGTGGACAGGTATTTTTACAACAGCATTCCTGTTCCCATGGAAAGGCCTTTTGCATTCACTTGCAGCACTGTCAGATGTCTGCAAACTGAACCACTGCATTACTTTCTGTGCTATAAGGACAGCCTGGTCACTGGACCATAAAATAATAACTGAGAGCTCTAGCAAATCCTCTGAGAGATCTGCTCATTTGAGAAACTTTCATAAAAGCTGTTTTTCTATTTATGTGCAGCAGGCCCTCTCATCCTGAAGAAGATCCCATGCTCAGATAAGATCCCCAGATAATCAGTCATGTTTGCTATACAGGTAATGCCATTTTTGGTGCATCTGCTTTCAGACATACCTTTGCAAACAGTGCTGCCAATTAATATTTTTCCCTTGCCTCAGAATTTAGAGGGAAAACCAGGGTGCTGCTGACAAGAACATAAAAGCACAGCCTTTGTTAGCTCTGAACATTGCTTTATTAAGCCTGGCATTCTGCATCCAACAGCAGCTAATGCCTCATGCTTCAGAGGAAAGGCAAACCCCAGAACTTGTGCAAAGCCATGAAATAGGGGAAGTATTCCTCACAGAGCCTGCAGCCATCAGCTTATTCCCTGAAGCATGAGATTTGATTATGTGTTTGTTTCTTGGGGAGAAGAGCTGTGCGTATTTAAGCTTTTCAGGCTGGGGATCATACATTAGATTAACCTGGAGGAATCTGAGGTTACAGAACAGAACATGCAGAACAGATTGTGGAATTCCCTTGGCAGAAATGAGCAAAGCTGCCATTACTAACATGCTGTCATTCTGCTAACTGGAGCCGAATGACAAATTCATAGGAAATTTTGCTTCTATTTCTGCTCTTGAGCTATCAGTGAGAAGCTTGTGATTTCTTTTGGGTGTAAGTAGCAACCTTATTTCCCACATAGTTTCTAAGTCTGCGTTGTGTTTGCAAACAGTGTAATCTGGTATGAGTAGCAGCTGGGACTCAAGAACTGGGTCACATCGTGCTGTTTGCATCTCTACCTGCGGACTGCACGCACAGGCTGGAGAGCAAGTGGTTTGTCTCCATTCACTCTTTTCTTCCTGCCTCCAACTCATCTTCCTTTTTTCCATTCTAGGCAGTACAAAGGACTACTTTTTGATCAGGCTGCCTTTCTTTTTCTTTCTTTTTTTTTTTTTTTTAATTGCTTTTGTCTGTTTGTTTGCTCTGAATCTATGTAATATTTGCCAACGATACCAAAGGATACAATACCTATATGTCTCCAGTCACATAGTTCAGGGCTGGTCTAAGCTTTGTGAGGAAGATGCATAGAGAAGGTAGATGAAAAAAAAATATCATGATTTCAACTCTTATCCTGTGGCTTGCTAACAACCTTACAAAGGTCAAAGGAACTTCAAGGAGATTTGGGGTTGCACCAAAGATGAATTCAGGTATTTCCAGGCCTAGGAGCAGGAAGACTATAGAGGCCTTTAAAACTACTCCCTCCACCACCCTTCCCTCTTGGCCTGTGGCACTAATAGGCTACTGCACAGCGCTCATTCTTCAGTCACCCTGCAGTGTCCAGCTGGGCTTATTTATGGACTATCAGTAGCTAGTTACACTTACATTCAGCCCAGACACACAACTCGCTACTCCAGTCACCTGTCAAATCCCCAGTGGTTCCGCAGAGAACATGTTAAATGAGAAACTGAGTACCCTTGTAGTAGCATTAACCTGGTTAATTAATTCTTCGGTGCTTCAGAGACTCAGAAAACCAAAGTCCAACTCAAAACTTGCTATAAGCAAAAGCTTCTTCCTCCTCCCTGTGGCGGTGTGCTCTCCCTGGTTTGTCCCCTTCCGCCCCCCCCCCGGCTCCTGCCCAGCCTTGGCCACCACGGCCATCACAACAGCAGCTGTGATAACTTGCACCCGGTCTCTGGGGGATGGCTGGCAGCATAGTCAAACTACTGTCTGGAGTGGGGACCTAGAAATTTTGTTCCCATGAAAATATGACTATAGGTCAATTATCTTACTGTATAAATAGTGGACAGCCCAAGAGCCCCTTTGAGCTCTCCTGTATGGCAGCGGGCTGCACGCCAGGATCTCCCCTTTTGTGAGGACGCTCGCTTAAGGTTCTACTCCTCGAGGTTGAGAGATTCCTTGCCGCAACAGATTCTCGGTAAGTGACTAATAGCATGCTCAACTTTGAAATCTTAGCTAAGTAATGTAAAGGATTGATTTCGCATATATAATCCTTTAGACATAAACCGTTGACCAAGTCTGGGACTGGGATTGGATCCAGCCGCACCTAGACTCCTCTCTGAGAAGGAGTTTAGAAAGCAAGGGGGTCCTTTCTGAACCTCGTGACTCAACGGGAGGGTCTCCCTGACAGCTTGTCTGACCCTGTCCTCTGTGCAGTAAATAATAGGGTGTACCCTGACATCGAATCTGGTAAAACACTATTGCATTTACTACTGTTTTTATCGCACTTACTACTGGTTTTGTTAAATCACTGTTTCACCTTAATAAATATTTTCACTGCTTCACTCTAACTAGTGAAGTTAATCACTCTGTCCGCGACACTCCCCCCCCCCCCCAGTTTTGGATAGAAAATGCATTTTTACCTTCTTATAGTTCTTGGTGCTGTGAAAGACAGGAAGTCCAGCAGTATTTTCTTCAAAAGTGATGAAGGTCTCTTAGCTTCCAGTGGGAGCTAAGGGCAGGGAACAGTTCCTCCCAGGGTCAGATTTCATAACAACTCTTACATTGCTCCCCGTTTTGGCAATAACAGTCTTGTGACTGAATAATAAAGAATTGGCAGCACCAACTGACACTTCTGCATACGTGAAGTCTCAGCTCTGCTAATACAGAGTAGCTGTGTTGTCTTGTGGGTGTGATTTAGGCTCTGTTTTGACCTACAGCAAGAGCCTTCAAACTATGAGCGCCCTTCCGTTCTTCAGTTTGGAATTGGGTCTAGACATTGCCTCCAAACCATTTCCACCCACCACCACAGGTCCTGCTGTTTTCTCCTTGCTGCACAGGAAGGGGTGCTGGACTCAGGTGGTGGGATAGGATTAGGGAACATCTAGTTCTAGAGATGTGGTCCTTGGGCACAGCTCATAGCAATGGTAGGTGGACCTGGCTTGTTGCCTGGTAGTGATGATCCTCACCTGCAACCTCAATTTTCTCTGATGGTCATTGGGTTGTTGGTGGAGCCTGTCACCACCACCTGACCCATTCTCCTCACCTTGCTCAGGTACAGTACCCTGGTCAGAAAGGTCATGTCCTTCTAGGATATCCATTATGAACTTTATTCCTGTGGTCTGGACCCGTAACAGCCCTGAACAACTTAGAAAGAAACCCATCTTTCAGTTTCACTTGCAAAATGCAATCAATATTTCTGATTTCAGGGGTATTGCATATTGAGAGAGAAAATAATAAGTGAAAATGTATTATTTCCAAGTTATAAATCATATTTTCTGTCTTCCATTTACTGCAATTTTTTGGCATCACATGACCGACTTTGTTCATCATCCAGTTGTTTATGTTCTTGCAAACACTGGAAGAGATTATGTATGTATCGATTTGGATCGAAGTTCATATACAAAATAGTGCAAGTAAATTGAGTAATAAAAAACTGTTTTGTAAAAAGTAATTTTTTGTTCTCTGGAACAGTGAAATTTACTACCAAAGATATCCATAAAAAGTCAGATTGTGGCAGAAAGCCAAGTTGTTTACAGGCAAAAGCATGTCATCTTCCATTTCTTGAAGGTTAACCTTGTATTCTGGTGCTAAGTGTGAACTTCCATGAGGTTGAAAGATGCAGTACCTTCATATCCATTTTCAGCCACTGAGTCCCTGGTGAAGACTGTCCTTTGTATTGTTTAGTTTCTTGTTTTCAGATATCTTACCCCCCAAATTTATGTTCTTTCAGGAGAAAAGAAAAAAACTGATTGCCATAGAAACATTTTGATGTTAATATGAAACATAATTCAAAAAAGCCTGCCATCCCACTGCAGCATTATGAACCCAGATACCACAGAAGGTAGAATCCAAAAGGGCAGAGTGACTGTACTGAGAGTTGATGCTGTTCTTCTTGCTATTCTGAAGTTCTTAAAAATTGCCTCACCTTTAACAATTTAGGGGGCTTTTAACAAAAATATTAACAGAAATGTTACAAAATGTTTTCATGCTACCAGAACAGTTGAATTAACTTTCTGGATGTGGAAGATTTTAATTTCCTTGGAGCTGGAGTGGGAGTTAGGTGGTGGTCTCCCTACAGGTTGACATTTTCCTACCACCTTTCTGCAGTGAGATTGCTCGCCAGCTTGTAGTGTAAAACTGCAAAAAATTGGGTAATATTTCCCACTGCAGCTGGACCTCCTAAATGATATTTAAATTTGGAAGAACCACAGAAGAGTGTCTGACCACAAATGCGGTCTTCTAGATACAGTTTTGGTCTTGTTTCTCTGCTTCCCCAGCCACTTAGCAGAATTCACCTTAGGCACTCAACTTGGATCATATTTCCAAGGTCTCTTTTAAAACATTTCTTTTTTTCAGTTTAAAGGTTTTAATTCCTCTTCTGCTTGTTCTTTGCTGGATCTGTTCTCTCTTTACTCACACTGTGATCTGTCCCAAGTTCAAACCAACAAATCAAGTTGGCAATTTGACAGAAGTGACATTGATGGATTTTTCACATTCAGGATTCTTGGAATTCAAGTGTGCCTTTCACGTGGCATTGTTTGGTACTATGTTCCCTGAAATTATAAGTAGTTTAAATGTTTCAATCTGTGATGAAAAAGAATCACTGCAGTGCCTTCATGCCTGTTTAGAGAGAGGGATTTACCTTTTCTTTTTTGAAATTCTTTATATTATGATGATACTGGCATTGCCCATAGCTTATTCTTCCCAGGGTTTCTGTGTTATAAAACATTTATGATGAAACACATATCAAAAATATAAAGCATTAAAATATAAGAGAATGCAACATTAACACAAGCTTCCTGTACTGCCAGAAAATAATTCCTAATACGTAAAGCAAATTCTTATTCTCATGTTGTATTTGTCTTATGGGATAACATGCAGATAAAAAGTAACACTGACTTTGCAGTCAGTATACCTCTTAGTAATACAATACATTGAGGTATTTCATGCGTTAGTTTCTTCATTGACCAAAAAAAACATATAAGGGATCTCTGCTCACAGGAAACCATTTGGATGAGATTGGAGAGAGCTGAGAGAGGATCAATCTCAGCCATCCTGAGCCCATCTACACTAGCAGTTTAGAAGTAATATAGATATTTTTTTGGTGTGAATCCTTCTACAATTTGCACTTGATATACTGTGGGTCACATTTTTGTGCACCCTTGGTATGCAGAAACTGGATTCTTTCTCTGAGCTGGACTGAGGAACAGAAAATTTCTGGGATGAAAATTCTCAGGCAAATAGACTTATTTTTTTCTACTTAGTTTTAATAGTTTAGTTTACCATATCACTTCTCAAATCAAGTTCCTAGTGCCAATATAGCTGCAAGGGAGACACTGATGGCCAGAAGACTTTAAGTCAGTATTGCCACCAAAAAACTTCGTCTTGGAAAACTGTAGCTTCTCAAGTACTCTTTCCACTCTCCTCAATTTATGATCTTTTTCATCATAACTACTAAATATTAGATGGAGAACATCAAAGCCAATTTCTGTCTCCAAGGAGCCAGCTTTTCTTTGTGTGTACTTCAGCACATAAACATGAATCACCAAAATCTCACTTTAATTTGTTGAATTGTAATTTGGAAACTGAAAAGGCAGGGCCCAGTAAACATTGTCAAAAGCTATAATATCAGTGTACTGATGTCTCTGACCTGAGTAGCTGGTCACTAGCTGGGATTGCCAGCTTGTTCTTCTTGAGAAGAGAAAGCGATAATACAAGCCAGGCATTTTTCTTGGTTCTGATTACTTACAAAGAATGTACACAAGAGGCCTGGCTTGTCCTGAGGCAGGAAGAAGAACAGTAGGTGGCTTCCCTGCGAGCAATTTCCAAGCCTATATCCAGCTAGCTTACTCCACAAAGGAGCCTAATTTCTTCATCCATTTAGCGTGAATGAAAGGTGCCGAACAGTTTCCAAAACTTTAACAAGGTCTGTGGTTGCCTGTAGATGAGAGCCCAGTCTGAAGGCAGCCTTCAGCACCTTCCCACACAGAAATCCACCAGGGGCTGGGCAGGAAGAGGGTCTGCCAAGACATACACACAGAGGAGAGCGACCTCCTCACCCTGAGGCTGTAAAAAAGTCTCATCTGGTCTCCAGGTGACTCTAGCAAAAAAAAAACCAAACATGTATGGAAGGGTGTTGATGAGTAAAGCTATGTTAGAGAAGGATCAGGTATTTAATTTCTTGGTTTAATATGAGGAAGAGTTAATTTCCATAATTCCTGCATTTGGTTTAATGGACCTTAAGAGAAAATTCAATATCACAGGATTTTGAACACTTCATAGAAGGTAGATGAAAATATAGCTTTTTCTTTCCTAAAAATGCATTTTTAAAATAAATATTATACTTACAGGGGGCCTTCACTTCTCCAATTATTACTTGTCAACATTGACATTTTTATAATAGCCATTTATGAACCAGATGCTTATTTATCTTGAGTAATATGTTATAGCGTCAAATTTGGAAATGCAACCCTTTCAGGAAAGTGTAGGCATATATTCACTTCCTATGGATATGGGGGATTGTACTGCATACTTATGGCTAAGCATATGCTCAAGAATTTTCCTTAATGGGCATATATACAGAACTACATTATACAATTTCCCTATTTAAAGTTCATGTAAAAAAATGAGTTGTGTCATATTAATGTCATATTATTAGCTGAAATGAACCTCTTGCTACCTTCTAAATGTGTTTTATTATAGTGAAAAAGATTTTAGGCAGAGCTTACAAAAACAACTGTGTTGCAAACTATTCTAAGGAAATACGTAAAAAGCAATCTTAATCCTCTTCTGTGCCTGTGTTAAATATGACATTTTATATAGTACCCAACTGCCTGGGTCACCCCAGAACAGAATCAGTGATTGGAGCATGTGATTCACATTGATCACCACAGCTCCTTTCAAAAACCTGATGCCAGTCTCCAGACAATCTTGACCTTTCCTGGTTCTACCCTTGGAGTCCTTGTACCACTCAGAAGCACTGACTCACAAAACCCTCCTAGATATGGCAATACCAATTCCATTTGCTTCTCTGAGTTTCTAGTCAAGAAACAAAATTGACAGTGCCCTTAGTACCAAGTGAATGCAAGGTGGAATTAATTCTGATGTAGGAACATTTTACACTTATTTTGCAGTTGTTCAAAATATCTAGAGAAAATTTAAGACAATGACTAAGTAGGATTTTGTTTTTCATAGGAGGAATAAATTACAGAACATTTTTCTTAGTGCACATTGAAGTATTAAAATATTTTGTAAAACAGCTCACCTGCAAAAATGAGAGGATGAATATTATTAACATCTATATGAGTCATATACAAGCAATAGAACAGAACTTAACTTTGCCCAGGTAAATATTGCTACCACCTTCCTTTATAATAATGAGTAGTTAAGTCTATTACACCAACCTCCAGAAACCTCCCCAGAAGTGTAGAGCGTTAAGATGAAAATTCAGATGACTCAATGCTATTTATTATTCACTACAACAATCTAGGCAATTTCCTGCTCTTTCTACCTCATATATATATGGTCTAATTCAAAGCCCTCAAAGTCAGAGACAAAGAGAAATGGCATAGGGAGTCGGTGTCATAGCTAGGAATCAAAGGAATCAAACCCTAGAAAGACCAAAGTGAGAACCAATTTTGAAGGACTACCATCTTCTGACATTGCATTTTTTCCCTGTTGTATAGAGAGGTGCAATAGAAGAGCCAAAAGGCAAAATAAAGACACATATGTCAGTAATAGTACACCGGACTATATGCCTTGGGTATGAAGTAGCTATAGTATTAGATACAGCAAGGTTCAGCATAGCCAGTTTTATGTGTTTATCTTGATCATGGTGAACAAATGTTTTACTTTTCCACCTAGATCTAGTCAGAAGTTTAGAAATTGAGAATTATCTTTCAATAAACAGTTTATGAATCATACTAGTAAATCAGTTCAATGTCAAAAAATTGCAGTTCATACTAGAAATAATACTTTAAAATTCCAGATCAGCTCTAATTCTGAGCTCTCTCCATTGCAATTCCTTATTATATCTGACTGGATGTTTCAAACCTTTTGATCAAATGATAAAATACATTATATTGATGACAAAGGGATGTTAGACCCTAGAGAAAACAAAACTGAGTAATGTAATGAGAACTACAGAATCCTTACAGACTGAATTGCCAGGAATGAATTCCCAGACATAAGAATAATTAATTTGGTATTAGCCTATGGTATTGGGATAACCCAAATATAATATGGGCTATACTTACGGTACGCTAAAGGAAATGTGTGCTTATGAGAGGAAAAAACCACCAATAGCAGGAAATTTCACTTATGCCACGCATAGATGGTATACTGATCACAAGGGAGTGTATCACAGAGAATAATTTTAGGCACCATAAACAACTGTTTCTTGGAGCAATTATTTGAAAAAGCTATGGAAGAAAAGCTACTCTTGTTTAAGCACTGAACAACAGGAAGGACGATATTCAAGGCATAGCCAAAAAAAGTTTCTCTAACATTAGTATAAAAATATAATCAAATTCAACAGCCTTGTAGGAAGAGGAAAAAAAAGATAATTTGGTTAAAAGGGACTTAATAAGGGTGTAGAAAAGGCTGCAATTCTTGTTGGTGGCATGAAGACTTTTTCAGGTACTACAATGGAAGTGTTGAGTAAATGTGTATTGCTTATCAAAAGAAAAGATTCTCCAAGGACTATATAAAATCAAAACAATAAAAAAAATTCTAGCATCATTAACCACAGAGGCTGTTAGAAATAAAAGGCATGCTTAAGAAAAAAAAAAAAGGAATACTTGTCCAAATGAGAAAATTAGAAAGGAACATAAATACTCTCTAGTTAAATGTAAGGCCAAAAATGATTTTGAGGTAAGGCTTGCTAAAAACATTAACAAATACATAAAAGTTTCTTAAAAACAAAAAATGCAGGAATGTTGCTGGCTTGTACTGCTGATTCCTAGTTGAGGTATAGATAAAGACAAAAATAAGGCCATAAAGAAAAAGTTAACTGAATCCCTTGTGCCAGCATTTGTTACAAAAGAACTCAAGGGAGGTTCCCACATTGATACTCATCTTCACAGGGGTTCATCTTCGATGTAGAGGAATCTTTATCCCTTCCCTTCCCTTTTCCTCTCCCTTCTTTATTTTTTTTTTTCAATACAATAAGCTTCTGACTCTAATAAGATCTGTTTCTACACTATCAAATTTTGGAAGCTATAAAACAAATTAAAGCAGAAAACAGAGAGAACAGAAAACACACAGAAAAATTATATAATTGAGAAACTTTTTCTAAAGAATGTCACTTATTCATGAATCTTAGCATTATTTGAAGTAAGGAATTCGTTAAAAGAATTCAGGAGATCTGGATTTAAGATAATCTTTTCACTCACTGAAGACTTAAGGAGATTAAGGTGTAAGTAGACAAGAGAGACTGTCCCCTTCTGGGTTAAAAATCGGATTCTTAGCTGAACATTTATGCTAGGTGAGAGGTATGGAATTTTTATTTTTGTATTTTCAAATTGTATAATCTGATATGAATTTAGAAGAGATTCAAAGGGGGTGATGTGGACTTCGCAGCATTCTTAGTTGCAGATCTACTTAAGATACAAAATATTCTATTCAAATCTCAATTTTTGCATAGGCCTATTGTGTGAGGTAGATTTACATGGGTCAGGTTTCCAAGCATTTTGTAGGAAATGGAACCTAATTTTCATGCTAAAATTGCTGGTATGCAGGACCTTGGTAATAGGATTGTTTGCTACTAGCTTGAATGGAAAATAATAAAAATTACAAAACAGCAAATGGTTAAATACAGAATAAAATAATTAAAAACCAACTTGAAACATAACAACATGCATTTGAACATTTTGTGGTAATGAACGTATTTAAGAAAGGATAAAAATATGTTAACAAATGCCTTACAAGATCGGTAAATCTCTCACATGCAGCAGTTCATCTATTCCCTATGGATAGGTCGCTCAATTCTACTTACATAGAATTAGTAGTATTTGACACACATCATATACACATTAGACATACACATGACTGTATTCTGTCTAAAAACGTTGTTGATTCTGATCACATTCAGGGTGATTATTTTAACTGTCCATTCTGAGCACGAGACATTTACAAGTTACAAATAAAGGTAAATTAGTACAGAGAAGATGATACAATTACTATTATGGATGATGGGAGGTGGCTGTATCTGTTATATTTCTGTCATCTTAATGAGACTAGAAAAACAAATTAAGCAGCTCTTCAGTCCTGGTAAATATAAAAGCTAACAATCCTGTAAGGGAAACCAGAAACAAAACCTTGTAGTAAGTATGTCTATGAATTTGGGTAATTTGGGTTCCTTCGGGAAAGGTTGAAAAATAATGGGCAAAAATATTGACAAATTAGATCCTAAAATTTGAGGATGGTGACTTACAGAAAGGAATGGGTTTGTCTTGGATGAGCTGGTAGCTCTCATGTCTTGCAGCTAGGTCTGCCATTTGGCTTCTTGCCACTTTTGCAAATGCACCTCATCCATTTGCAGGGAAACTCTTAAATTTCTGTAAAAAATACCTTAATTTCTGTAAAACCTCCTAATGTTCTGTAAAAATTTCTGTAGTCTACCATATTAAAGTAAATCATTGCACTGATCAGGGTTTTTCTTGATGCAAGAAGCTTTAAACTGTGGTAGCACAACTGCTGCTACACAAACGCCACTGAGGCTGGAAACCCCAGAGGGAAGGGATGAGCCAGACCATTACTTGATGCTAAATAATCTTCTGATCACTCATCACGAGTGTTCAGCATTTCTTCATTTGAACTTCATACCATACCAACTGGGGGTTGCAGTGCATGAAAAGCTGGGTTTGCAAACTTTGAAATACACCAGGCTGACTTGAGCAAAGGTTGGAAAGAAGCTGTCGCTTCCCAGGTGGGAACAAGGAAAGCACTATGTGAGATGAATTGGCTGGATCTGTGAATCTGGATTTTGCAAAGGTGATTTAGCATCAGGTAATGGCAAATATACATAACAGTTTGAGAGAGAAGAAAGTGTGCGAGCTGGACATCAAACCATATAACACCAGATTTTCTAAGCCAAGGTGTTAGAATGGATATTTGCATATTAAGATCTCCATTTTCAGCTCAGCAGTGGTGTGCTTTTCAACAACAGTCAGTGCTTGAGTCATAGCCATTACGATTATATGGAATTAGCAGAAATTAAATGAAGTTAAAATTTAAGGATAAAAAAAACACAACAGTGCATCATTTGATACAGATTGTTGCCAATCAAAAAATAAAGATAAAGATATGAGATAGGATTCAGAAACTGTGCTTTATAAAGTCCCCAACTTAGAAGTAATAGAGATAGCAGTGATAAATAAGATTTCATTTATCTTAGCTGGCAGCTGAGAAGCCACTCCACATACTGTGCACTGTTTGCACAGATTTACTGTGTCTTCTGTACTATGTGACACATTTACTCAGTGGCTGCTACTAAAGGTTCATGGCTTGGTCACAATCTTCATATTAAATACAGTCATGAGAGAGTCTCAGGGCCACCTTTTTACAGGCTTCTAAATATTGTCTTTAAATTTATGCCTGTTAGGTTGCAGGTACTCAGCTCCAGCTTCACCACAAAGTTAAGACCATGAATGAAAGGGAAACTGCACCTTTTAAAAAAATTACCCCTTTAAACAAAGATGAAAAGACATAAATAAATTGACCTATTGAAAATAATCTGGAGGTATCAGAGTTTGAGGAATCTCTCTTGACCTTCCTGCCATCTTTCTTCTTTATTATCACAAGGCAATTACCTGAAGACAAAAGATTGTAGCTGTCTACTCTGATTCTTCTTCTTGTACAATTATTAACATTAATACAAGCCATTCTCCAAGCTCACACAGTAGTCTGCCCATGAAAATGCAACTACAAAATGCATATAGAATCATAGAATCATAGAATTGTCCAGGCCGGAAGGGACCTCCAAAGATCATCTAGTCCGACCTCCCCACAGTCAGCAGAGAAACCCCCAACTAGACCAGGTTGCCCAGGGCCTCATCGAGCCTCACCTTGAATATCTCCAGGGAAGGGGCCTCAACCACCTCCCTGGGCAACCTGTTCCAGTGCTCCACCACCCTCACAGTGAAGAACTTTCTCCTAATCTCCAATCTAAATCTGCTCCCCTCCAGCTTAAAGCCATTGCCCCTTGTCCTGTCACTGCAGGCCTTTGTAAACAGGCTCTCCCCGGCCTTCCTGTAGCCCCCTCAGGTACTGGAAGGCTGCTATTAGGTCGCCCTGGAGCCTCCTCTTCTCCAGGCTGAACAACCCCAGCTCCCTCAGCCTTTCCTTGTAGCAGAGGTGGTCCAACCCCCTGATCATCCTTGTGGCCCTCCTCTGGACCTCTGGTCATAAATGGTTTGTCAGACTGTAAAATACTGGCTTCATAATATTTCTTGCCACTATCAGGGCCAAAGAAGTCTTTTGGGGCCAGCCATACTGCTTGGGATGTACATGTGCCAGTGTGGCTGTACAGAACAGCCATGGGCAGTCAGGAGAAAAGATCCTGTGATGAAAATCTGAAGCTTCTCCCTACATGGCCAGAAAATTCTCCTGGCTTTTTGCTGGAAGTGCTCTGACTCATTTCCATTGCCTTTCTTCCAGTTCTCCTAGATCCTTCCATGCACTCTGCATATTTAGTCCTGCAAACAGAAGGCCATGCCAGATGGCTGCTCCTTCTTGAAAGAGAGATTCACACCTGCCTGCCCCTCAGTGTCTCACACAGTGTCTTCAGTTCCCCTGCCAGTTTTCACATAGTGTGCAAGGTTCAGTATATTTGCTATCTCCACCTTAATTGAATTTTGACCAAAACTCTTTAAGAGGTTCAGAAGTTATGAAGACCACTTGGCAAAGAGGAAGCCATTGTTTCTTGCCTCATGGAGATCCTGCATTTCAAGCCCAGTCATTCTGGCAGAGCTTTTAGTACAGTTCCTCTCTCCCATGAGTGGATTCAGGGAGGAATTAATACAAGAGGGTGAGGAGAGTTTAATTTGAGAGTTACAGAGGATTCAGAGTAGCATGAAAATGCTGCTGCTTTCATAAAACCAAGAGATCTTCCTAGGCATGACTCCCTAAGAATGTATAAGTGACTGCAGGTTTCTAAGAAGAAATTTAATTTTTTATTAGATCAATACATACAACCGGCAAAAAGCAAGCTGTTTGGGGTATACTTTTATAGGTCTGAAATATAGGCAGCAGACTTCACAACTAAATAGAGGCTGAGAATGATTACTTGTCAGCCAAGGCAGTAGTTTCAGGATGCTGTTTCAAAGTTAAAGTACACTGCAGAACAAAAGTGAGGAACAAAAGTGAGGATATAGACCTACAGTTAATTTTCATCATGACACACTCTTGGTCCAGGCAGCAGGAGCAGAGTACTTAGTGAGCATTAGCTGGCAGCAATTACAGTTTCCTGCCTACTCAGAAAATATCTTTGTGTTCCTCCTGGGTGATCTGACCCTGCTTCCATGTTGTGTATGCTTGCTTTTAATGTGTCACTTTAGGCAGGAGCTCCTTGTTCATCCATGCAGGCCTCCTGCTTTTGTTACTTGATTTCCTGATCATCGGGATAGACTGTTCCTGAGCCTGTAGGAGGCACCTTTGAAAATCAACCTGCTCTCCTGAATCCCTCTTCTTTCTGAGGCTGTTTATCATGGTGTTCTTCTGAGAAGATCCATGAAGTCTGCTCTCCTGAAGTCCAGAGCTATGATTCTCTTTTTCGCCTTGTTCTCTGCTTTTAGGATCCTGACCTTTACCATCTCATGATCACTGCAGCCAAGGCCACCCCAGCCTTCACATCTCTGACCAGTTCTTCCTTGTTTGTAAAGATGAGGCTTAGCAGAACATACCCTCTCATCAGCTTTTTAATGCAATGTGTGGGGAAGTTACCCTCAATGCTCTCCAGAAACCTCCTAGTTTGCCCAGCTGTACTGCCCTTCCAGCTGGTATCGAAGTGGTTAAAGTTCCCCACTAGAACCAGGGCCTGTGACCAAGAGGCTTCCTACAGCTGTCTGAAGAAGTCCTTATCTACTTATTTCTGATCAGGAGGTCTGTAGCAGATGCCCACAACAATGGGATCACTGTCATCTGGCTCATCATCAGTCCCACAGCAGAACTGCGTGCATCCCCTCCGCTCTGTCACATAAAGAGCAGCTTACCCAGTTCACCCTACCATCCTGTCCTTCCTAAAGATCCTATATCCATCCATGGCAGCACACTGGCTGTGTGAACTATCCCACCATGTCTCTGCGATCCCAATGAGATCACAGCCCTCTAAGTGTGTGCAGACCTCTACATTATTCCCTGTGCATCCTCTAGTGCCAAAAGTCACAAGCTTCCAGCCTTCACCACCAGAGAAGTCTCCATATTGCTGCTGAGCATGTGTACACCATCCTTAGTGTCTGGTCCCTTTCTTTGTGGCATCCCACATGAGCTGTTGCATCTCCTGGCTTGTAGCAACCATCCCTTGAAGCTGCATCCATGAGTGGGCAGAGGAAGAAAGGAAATCTGTGCTCTAGCCCTCTGCAGCCTGTGAGGAGCACAGCCTGCATCCCAAGGGCAAGCAGATTATCAGCATCAAGCTGGAAGTGAAAAAAAGAGAGAAAGAAACATTGCAGCCTCTCTTATAATAGGATAGTGATTAGAATCTAATTACAGGAAGATTCAGATTTTAATTTTCACATTTTGTATGTGATATAAAGCCAGCAACCAAAGTCAAAAAAACCAAATACACTCAGAAGAAAAGCCAGGGTTGAGCCTGACTCTGGGAAGGGAGCTGGGTTTAAAATAGATCTAATGTACCATATGTACCATTTCCTATCTTTCCATGAATGTAAAGGTCTGTAGTTGAAACTGGAGAAACTGGAGATTGCAAGTGCATTACCTGACCCAGAACTAAAATACTACTGAAGAAAAACAATTATTTCAGCCTAGTGAACTGATCCCGCTCCACTCTGACAGAGATGCAGAGACTAATGAGAAAGCTAGTGAGAGTGACTTTGAATCTTTGAACCTTAGTACATAGTGCAAGATAGTCTTTTTCAGCTAGAAGGAAGAATGTTTCTGAGAGCAGCCAAAATAGATGCTAGTCTAGTGACTTTTTGCATAATAAAATCAACCAAAAAAATGTCCTCCAGGGACAGCTGGTAATTAGAAAAGTCTCCAAAACTGTTTCATTAAGACATTTGCTGGCCAAGTACAAATTCTGAACAGAGAAAAAGAAATTACAGTCTGTGTTTTAAATGTTATTACATGTTTTAACTGTCATTACAACCAGCTAAAGGAGCTAATGGTGTTAGAATTAGTGCCTGCATCTCTGTGGGAAAAGCAGGCTCAGACAGGGCTCATTAGACTCTAAGTGGAAAGGCCATTTGTTAGCTATCTATTGCGATTTCAGCTATCTGGAGACTGCTGTGCTGTCAGATGCAACACGGAGAGACCTCTAACACCTCTTGACAGTTACGGGGTGTTGTATCCCCTACCACAAACACCATGTGGGATGTGGGGGGATGTCCTGTCCTGTCACATGGTACAAAATATATGCACGTCTCAGTGGATGAAGCCCACAGCTCTATACCTTTTGTTGATGAAGATGGCCAGGCTGAAATAGATACCGTCCTTAACAGGCTCACTGTAAGCGTGTATATAGTTATGTGTGCATACACATAAATATAAACAACATATATATAAATATAAAAATACAATAACAGCTATATACATACACACATACGTAGACATAAATATGTGTTTGTGCATGCATGCATAAATATGTTGGCATGTTGTGGACAAGACTGGTAGTGGGAATTTAATTTTCCTAACTTGAATGGAGAAAGGCCTTCAAAGAAATTTTTCCTCTGTTGTCTCAGGACGCTGGCAAAGCAGCTTCCTCTTACGGATGCTTTTTCCAGTGCTATAATTAAAATGCTACAATCTTGAAGAATGTGCTCAGAAGTGCTGATAAATCATGTGGCTTCCTCCGCAGCATTCAGTGTTTTGGAGTAAGTGGATAGAAAATTGGAGTCCCATGCATTGAATCTGATTTACAAGCAAATGCTATAGGGAAAAAACCTCAATGCTGTCTTCAGAAATCAAATCTGTGAATAAAAAGGAAGGACTAAACCAGAGTTAAACGTCCCGGTTGCCAGTCCAAAGACAAAATCAGTTGTAGAGGCAGTGGTATAGAACAGCCATGTCAGTTTTGGAGAGGTCTGTACCTGCTGTGTTGACTCACCGTTGTAGGGCCTTTTGTAACAAGCTGCATGTGGCTTTGTAGTATCTTGGAAGGCAGTGTAAACTCTGATGAACGATGGATTCAGCTGCTCAGGGCGGGGTTGGATGGGCAGCTGGGAGCTGCAATGTTATAAGCTATCCATACCTACTGTTTTCCACAAAATGTTGAGATTTCATCATCAGTTTCTGTTGCAGTATGGCACAAAACCACACACTGTTCTATGATCTATGGAAAGTATAAGCTTTCTGCATAATATAATGAGTGGACAATGTGAGCTTACTTGTAGATAACACAGCCTTCCTAGGAATGATTGATGCTCTGGTATTTAAGGGGCTGCTGAGGTGTAGGTGAGCCAAGTTTCAGCCTTTGCTTGGTCTGCTGTAATTGGCATGAGGCTCCTGCATCCTACATGAGTGTCCTTGCTTCTTAATAATCACCTGTTCTGGAAGGGAAAGATGTGTTTCATAATTTGCCCTGGCAAAAAATGCACAAAAAGCCATGGAAAAAAAACCTCCATGAAAGGTGGCAGTTCAGTGAGTTCAACATATTTTCCAATCATCCAGTGTCTCAAGGTACTCTAGGAGCTTTTCTGAATGGTTCCTGCCTTCTGAGCGAGCAGGACACGATGCCCTCAGTCCTACCAGTAAATGTATGCTTAAATGGCATGACCTAGATTAAAATTAAAAAACTTTAAGCTTTCCACAAGCAGGGTGCATTGAGTATGGTGGGAAACTGCTCAGTGTGTGTGAAGTAAGACCTGAGTACCTTTTCATAGTTCAATGGTAGATATCAGGAAGCAGAAGTGAAATGTGAAAACCCTGGGGAAAAAAGAGTTGTCACCGATGAAAGTGTCAGTCTAGAGACTGGTTGGTCAGATGTCCTCTACCAAAACTCTTTCTGATAGAAAACTGTGGAAGAAGGAGACAAAGACAAAGGCCAATCCCAATAAACCAATCCTTACTATTAAAGTAGAAAATATTTTGATTTTGAAATTATGTCTTGGTGCTTGATGGGAGCTTTTGCTGATTGCCACAGATTCCCTCTCATTTTTGCATAGCCATTTTCAGATACAGCCCGTGAAATATCTAAGACAGGGAATAGCACAGCACTGTAGTCAGGCTCTGTATATATTCCATGGCTTTTATCCATTCACCTGTTTATCACTTGGTTAGATTAAGCAGTGCCAGAAAGCTAAACGGATGTAATGGGGGATGCATCACACGGGTTCAAAGTCTTGGTGACAGGATTTGTAGCAGTTTCTTCACAACCTGTGTTGCAGGGATGGGCGAACAGTCCTCAAGAAACACGTCAGTCTGCACTGGGAGAAAACTCTTCTTGACCCTAAATCTGAGAGATCAGTTAACCTGCCTTCGTTTGATTTTGTTTTGATTAGTCCACATCTGTGATTTATTTTGTCAATCTTTAATTATAGAAGTTGAAGTTTTCCTAGGCAGACAAGGAGTGAAACATGCATTGCACAGAGAACCCTAATTTCGGGAGTGTGGTGATGGTGATTTTGTGATCTAAAGAAGAATTTCTATTTTGGGCATTGCAAACACATGTGTGTGGTGAATTCAATTTTCTCTGGGTAGTTCTCAAATCATTTGAATAAAGAGAGGCAGAATTGTCACAGTTCTGACAAAGGTTTGATACCAAATTTGCCCCAAAAGGCGAAATAGAAACTGCTCAGAGACTAAGTTTTCAAGTCCATAAGCAGGAGGTATTTATTGCAACGCGTTGGGGAACTCTCTCCAGGCCAACCCTGGACCCAGAGTTCCACCGGTTAGCAGTCAGTGCAGCCTTTTATACAAGTTTGAGTGCAGGTTACATCATCTTTACACGCATATTCTTNTCTTCTGAACTCTTCCTAATTTGGGTGGCTTCCTGGTGTGCTTGGCAAGGTCGGAGCTGAGTGTTCTTTTCTGCCAACATGTCCTGTTCTCTCAGATAATTTATTGACCTTGCTGGGAGATAGGGGATTCAAAGAAGGAACCCAGCTTACGTTTTAACTCCCTATTACTCGAAGACTGCTTCCTTTTGAGCGGTTTCAGGTTCATTAACTCTCTTAGAGTTTTTTCCCTTATTCTGTTTTTCTGGTCACAATCTTTGCTTTCAAGACAAGGAGAATGACAGCCTTTGGGAACAGGAACAGGAAATAGACCATTCTCAGGAATTTAAAGGAATGCTTTGTTATGCAGTTAGTTAAGAAAAGAATTGCAAAACACTAGATCACCAGGAGACTGGCTACTGTGTTTTTACCAACTTTATACTCACGGGGAGCACAGTTGCTCACCAGGCAGGCAAGCAAGGAGGGGAGGATGAGCAGTGACAGAGAGAGTCTGGTGTACATGTGTGAAGCTGTTTAAGACTTTACTACCTGCTGCCCACCCCATCCCTCTGCCCAAAATAGTGCTACTCCATCAAACTCAGCAGGAGAAAAAAGTCTCTGTCTTGGCAGCTTCCCTAGTCCAGCCTGGCATCCTTTGTAACCTCTTTGGTTCATCATTCCCCATATTGGCAGAAAAGTCCTATAGAGGAAATGTAAGTGGACACATGGACACAAATAAGTGTGGATACCATCTGCCACCTGCCCTGGGGTCAGCAACCAGCTTCTGACAGGGAGGTGAAGCAAGGTGAGGCAAACAGAGAGGTTTAAGGACAGGAGCACCTGAAACCAGGGCAGCCTATTTTGTAAGAGGATGCCCGTATCCCTCTAACATCGGTTGCTTTGAGGCCACAGTCTTTTTTTTTAAGCTAGCATAGGTTTTCCCTTATCTCATTTGCATTGTTTTACCAGCCTATTAAATGCAGTATCATGTATTTGTCACTAAAATCACCTAATTTATACTAAATTATTCTTACTTGGGCTGGGTAGTGACTTACTTGCCTGTCATTTAAGAAAATGATGTTCAGGACAGCATGTTCAGGACATGTCCTGAACAATTATGTTCAGGACAGCAAACATGCCTCATTCTCCCTGAAATTCATTCAAATTCTTCTGAGATCTAGAAAGATTTTTTTTTCTATTCTTTCTGTTTTTCCTTTAGAGCTTCCAGTATTGCATTTGAGGTACAAGTGTTATGATTCCACAGGGCTTAACAGAATCTCATCAGTGATGTCTATTTCTAATAGAGACTGTTCTCTATCAAAATATCTGCTTCTTTTGGTATAAATGGCAGAGACAACAGATGAAGTCCATATGCACTCCATTTAAAAATTAGTATTTATAATGCAGTGGTTTTGGCTTGGCAATTTAGTTTTAGAATAATGCTTTATTAGTCTACTAGCACTTTTTTACCTGTTTCTGTGTTTTCCTCTCTTTGCACTTTGCAACTTAAGATAATATTTCTATACTTATCTAATCTTCTTCCCTCCTCCCGTGAGAAAACAACAAAATTATTTATATTTTTTTACACAGGCTGAGGCATTGCTGCTGGCAGATGTTATCTGAGGATCTCTGCTACTGCACTGAAACCTAAGGGGAGCCCTGCAGACAGGAATTTTCTCAAGTTTCAGCCTCTTCTGTGGTTCCCAGGGAAATAACTCTAAAGAGGACAAGACACAAAGTAAATAGCTTTCAGGCGTACTGCCATGTTAGGAATAAAAAAAAAATATGCACTCAGCTGCAGATTTTGGGCCCCCTTCAATGCATGAAGGGATGGTATTCCTAGAGAGAGCTGCCCTTCTGAGACAAACCCAACCTGAGATTTTTCCTGGAGATAGGCTGGTTTCTGAGAGGAAAAATCCCAGTTTGTATCAAAGGGCTGGTTGTTTGGTTAACAACTTGCAGGATTTGCCCATGGGACAACAGCAGAACGAGGGACCTGAAAATTGTTTCCGCATGATTTAATGTCTTGCAAAAATGTTTGATTAACCATAGAAAAGGCATAGGCTACTGCTCTGAATGACCTGTTTGGTTTATGCTGGCATTAGGATAACATGGGAAATAGCTACAAAACATACCCACAGACCCCTGCCTAAGTGTTTGCATTTCCGTGGTCCTTCTCTGCATGAAAATATTGATAGAGAAACAGAGTCAAACTCTGGGGATAGCTGGCTGTTTCACAGAAGCTGGATGAGTAATTTGTAAGGCTTTGGTTTCTGTTCTTATGAGATCTACATTAGAATTAATTGCTTTAATTGCTAAACCAACACACTGCTAGCTCCTCTGATGCCCATAAAGGCAGTTTTCCTGTCATACAGCTGATCTCTTTGCTACTGATCCGTTGAGATAACTGAAGAATACAAGGCTTTTCAAAAACACTTGTTAGTTCTATTATATTGCAACTATTTACAAACGTGCACGTGCTCACCCATGAAAACCCTAAGTTTCTTTATGCCGCTGCTTTTCCACTTGCAAGTGTCAAGCAATTGTCAGCTGCCCGTGCTGCCGTTATTCAGTAAAGTGTAGAGTTTTCAAGATGTTTTTGGGGAATGGAGTGCATGGATACTATTCTTCTTTTGGCTTAGAAAGCCATAGATGCTGACTTTAATAAATAAATAAAAATAATAAGAAAAAGTAGCTGCAGCAGGATCCTAAACAGTTCTGCACAAGTTCTGACTTTTTGTAGCTCGTGTAGCCTGTTTTAGCTCAGTGGCCTTTGCTGGAAAAGTGAAGTGCTGTAGGTGGGACCTGATCCAGTACTCACTGAAGGCAACTTAGATTTCCTTTTGCTTCACATACGTTTTGACTGAGCCACATCTGGAGATGTAAATGTGAATGCAGGACTTCATGTTGGCCTAACTTTATGAAGCGCATGACAGCCTAGAGAGATTAGCCTAACTCCAAAGGAGTCTGACTATAAAAAAATCTACCACAGTTAATGTCAGAAAGGGAAACATCTTTGAGAAAGTGCACTTAGAGGAGGAATCAGAATGTCTTCTGTGGATATGCACTGAGATTCAACAAAATAAACAAGAAAAGAGTTTGGCCTGAGTTAGCAAACTTTTTAAGTTCTCCTGTCTAGAAAGGTAGATCTTTACAATTCCCAAGATACAGACCTGTAAATCACTCCCTTGTGAGAGCTGATTTCTTCTCAAATGACTAAATAAGGCAGGGTGCATTATTATTCTGATGCATTATGCAGTATGTCAGCATCCATGGGTCAGTATTGCCCACTCTACCTACTGGTCTAGTAAAGTAAGAATAAGGTGTAAAGGGAAGTCAGTGTTCTTTGTTTAAAATATATAATTCAGCAAAGTGAGGTACAGCTGATCTGGGCACTGTACATTGATAAATAATTGTTCTCATGAGAGAGATGAACCGAGCATGCTGTGCTTTTCATAAAAATTAAAGAGCTCATGTCTGGCACGATGGACAACTAGAAATGCTGCTTTGTTTTCCACAACTTGAGTGTACAGTTCTGTCTACTGCTATTACTTGCTCTTTTGTGGAGAGGGCCCCTGGGGACTCTCTGCTGTCTCTTACAATGCAGCAAGCCAGTGCTTTAGCATGTACACCTCTAATTGGACACACTAATTGTCCTGAAAATGAGTCTGAGATAGTGCAGGGTCTGTAATCTGGTGCAAAAGATTTTAAATTGCTTTCTCTGACATCTTTAACTACTGAAAGATGCAGACGCCTTTACCATTGCTCCAAAGCAGACCCAGTGACAGTAATGGCCTTTGATGACTGGTGCTGGTGACCCAGTCCTGCCTGGTGCTGGTGACGTGTGCTCTTCTAAATCGTCTTGATTTCCATGGAAACTAAAGAGAATCAAGGTATTAAGGCCTATAGGCATTAATTAAAGCCTACTTTACATTTCCTTGTATTCAGTAAGGAGAAACATAATTTTAAATTAAACTGAAAGCACTTGTTCAGTGCAAGAAGTTCTTAGTTTGTATTACAGATGTCAAGAGTACATCATCATGGAAATCCTGAATGCAAACCTCATAGAAACATTGTATGTCTTGTTTAAACACCCTAGAAAGTCAAAGTTTGTCTAAATTGCATTTGCAGCTGCTTTTCTCACCTCTGAGGTAGCTAATGAAGTGTTTGAATTGCAGCTGGTCCAAGTAGAGAAAATCTTTCTCTGTCCACATGCCACTCCCCTTGCCTCTAACCAGAGATAATATTTCCCTTCATCATCTGGTTTAACTGGTCACGTTACTGCTCCTCCTGCAAAGTGCCCTCGGCCATTTTAGAACCAGACTTTCTTAGTGTTGTTTTGTTTCTTAAAAAAACCCAAACCAGTCCCACCTGGATCCACTTTGTAGAAAATACAGAGAGTAATCATATGGAAAATCGTATGAGAAGACCCAAAGTTTGTGAAATACTGTTGGCATAGGAGGAACAGGGTCTGCGAGCGCTACCCTGCATGACATGGATCTTCTGCAGTCAGCATAGTTTATTATCTCTGTCCTCGGGAAACTTCTTCCTCAGCAGTGTCCCTAGAGGAATTAGCATAAATTAGCATGTTCCTTTAGATATATTCCTGTCTCAAAAGTGAACTTAACACTTGCAAAAGGACATGGATCGACAGCTCTTGGACCCAAGCCTATTCATTTCCAAAATATGTACAGGATCCATGAACCAGAGTTGACAGCTTCTTGCTCTCCTAAGAAATCACACTATAGAAGAGGAGTCAGTCATGGGTGTGGGAAGGAATGTCCCTTTTGCCCGCTGAGGTTGAGTCTTAGGCTGACACCTTCATTAATAAAAATGAAGCACTGCCCACTGCATCACGGCTACAGCTGTCGATTATCACCAGAGGTATTTTTCCTGCAGTTGCATGGAGAGCAAAGAGTTTGCCAGCTGGCCCAAGATTACCATTCCTCCCTTATATACTAGTGGCAGCATACTTTTGTGAGTTACTGTCCAGAGAATCAGTTTAATCTATTTTAGCAAAGCCTAAAATATTACCAGTTGTTGCTGTAAAATCTCAGAGGAGAGAAAGGATGAAGAATTCTTCCTTGAGGATTTTCTTTCAGTGTCTTCAATTCCTGGTCTTGCTGTGATCACAGGAATCTGTTTACTTAAATCTAACTTGCCTACGGAGATCACCTTCTCCATAGTATGTATGTTTTGCTGTTCAATTGGTAGTTGCCAGCAGACTACCTTTTCCACTCTTATAAGTGTTTTTCTTTTTTTTTTTTTTTTTTTCTCTAACCACTAGTACCAAAGCTTTATAACTACAACAAAAGCTTTAGGGAAAATACCTTTTTTCAGCTTGCAGAACCATATAGCTTTATACCTGGTTACATGGCAAACCACACATGTTTTGCATGCAAACCTTATACATATATATTCACAGTTTCCTTAGGCATCAAATCTGATATTCTTTCTACAGCTGGATATTTACTGCTTGGTTTTGGGATTTTCTGATGAGCTGTTATTAAAAAGATTTGGAAAATGGCACAGAGAAATGTCCATCAAGTAATTCTGCGGTCAAACACATTGGAGTGAGGTATGAACCTTGACTGGCATCTTCAAGTGTCTGGCAAATTACTGCATTTTGCATATTCAGCAATAAACATCACAGAATCATAGAACAGCCCAGGCTGGAAGGGACCTCAAAAGATCATCTTGTCCAACCTTTCCTGAGAAAGGGAGCCTAGATGAGATTATCTAGTAACCTGTCCAATTGCATCTTGAAAACCTTCAGTGGTAGAGACTACCACATCCTTGAGGAGGTTGCTCCAGTGATCAATTTTTCTCACTAGAAAAACCTTCTTTCTTATATTGAAATGAAACCTCTCCTTGTGCAATTTTTGTCTGTTACCCCTTGTCTTCTCCCTGTGGTGCTTCGTGAAGAGAAAGCCTCTGTCCTCTTTGTAGCTGCCCTTTAATTACCAGAAAACTGTGATGAAGTGCCCCCTCAACCTTCTTTTCTGGAGGGAGAAAAGACCTAATGCCTTTAGCGTTTCCTCAGGTTCTCTATCCCTTTGATCATCTTTGTGACTCTCCATTGGACCCTCTCCAGTCTGTTTGCACCTTTCCTGAACTACAGGGACCAGAACTGGACACAGTACTCCAGGTGCAGTCTGACAAGCACTGGGTAGAGTGGGATCATCACATCTCTATCCCTGTTAATAACCTCCTTGTGGATGCAGTCCAGGGTCCAATTTGCCTTTGTTGCTGGAGCCCTGCACTGCTGATTCACGTTCAGCTGCTTGTCCACCAGGAACCCCAGGTCCCTCTCAACAAGGCTGATCCACACAGGTCCCAGCCTGTGCTGGGCTCTTTATTTTTTTCGTCCCAGGTTCAGGACTGTGCACTTGTCTTTGTTAAACTTCATACTGCTCTTGCTAGCCCACGCTTCCACCCTGGAAGGTGGTCCATTCATTCATCAATAAACTTCTTTTTCACCAGGCTGTTGGTCAGTTGCTTATAAAAAAGCAACCACATATTTTGTGAAGGCAGAAAAATGCACTGCATTATCTACTTCTTGAATCTTTCCATTTGTCTTTGCAATGCACTCAGAGCTCCCGGGCATGGTTTGGATAAATAATTAACGGCTAATCCTGGAAATGCTTTGTGTGGGGAGCTGCCACTGAGATCGATGTGTGTTCTGAGAATGGAGAACTTGCCCTAGTGGGCCCTTAATCTTGCAGTAAACCAGAGAGACTTTTGTTTGCAACTGAGTTTTTGGTGGAATAAGGGGAGCATGTGCACTGAAATTTTATTTTTCATCATTCTTTGCAATGAGGAAGGACACCGTAGTGTTTATATCCAACATCAATGCAATGGAGGAAAACAACAGTGAATTGCTGGAAATATTATCTTCTTTAATTTATAAACAAGTCACAATGCTTATCAATTACTAAATGAAAGACACATCTCAGCAGTCATTAAAATATTTGTAATCATCATTACATTATCCCATGATTCTGTGAGTCTGCTTATATGAATATAAGTAATCAGAGTAACTTTGATTTTCTCTCTCAGCAAAAAATGGCAGAGAAAAAATGGAAACAATCCAAGGCTAGCACTTAAGTATAAATGACTAAGGTAACTAGTGAAAAACAAACACGATGGATGGCATAATAACATATAAGATAAAGCTTATTGAGAAACACAGGTGTTCTGAAAGTTCTGTATGAAAAAAAAGTGTTTGGCATTGTCAACATCTGAATAATTTCTTTGAATTTGCTAACTATTTTATCATCATTATTATAAGACTTTTTAAAACAAAATAGCAGCTGAGTTTAAAGGTCAAGAACCATAAATAGATGAGACCTTCCTTTACTTGTACTGTCTACATTTGAAACAAAGTTTTTTGGTTCTTTTTGCAATGGAAGTTTGAGTTAATCTCCCCTTTTTTATGCTCCTTATTTACAAAGAATAAACTTCCATGTACCTCAGTGGGCTGAAAAGCACATCATTAAAAAGCCAGATATATACAATCCTATATTGAAGTGCTGCCTTTACTTGCTATTTTTTAAAGATGTGCTGTGGACAGTTGTCCATATTTTTCACTGCAATAATGGTGTGCAGCTCCGATCCAGGGGTGAGAGCTGGCTGTGCTGCGCTGAGCCCAGCACTGGCCCTGCAGACCCGGGTGGCTGCGTTCACATGAGGCATGTCTGGGTCCACAGCTACAGCCAGGTGAATTGGTGTCTCTTTCTAAGCTGTGTGAAGCGATGTGCCAGAGGCTGGTATTTGGGTTTGGGTTTTTTTTTCATTTGTTTGAGTTCCACAGTGTGGGTCTCTTTGAACATTGTTATTCCCTGCGCTGGTTCTGCCTGCTGTGGACCAGAAAGCTGGTCCCAGGGTTGTGTCCTGACCTCCTGCCCTGCACCTGGACAGGGCAGCAGCAAAGCCACCCCAGCTCCTCTCGCCCCCTCTCTCCTCAAGGGGAAACACATCATAGCTGCATGAGCATTTGAACTCTGCAGGGTAAACTGGCTGGTTAACAGACTTTTTAAAACCCACTTTGCCCATTTTATCTTCCTTTCCCCTTGTCTTTTCAATTAGTGCTGGGAAAAGCTTGGCAGGGTATGAAATGTCATAGAATGAAATACTATGATATATACATGAATTCTTGTATGAATTCCCTTTTTTTAAATCACCGAAACCACACTGCTACAAAAATGTTTCTGGTTTGTAGATATTGATAAAACTATATTTCTAATATGTGAACAGAATTTTAGTTGGACAAATTAAATGAAATGCCCCTGTGTGAATATAATTTCTTTTCACAAAACACGGGATTTGACGTTAACTTTCATGTAACAACCTCTTGAAAAATCTTCTTTAACTTCAAAGGAGAGCCAGAGAGCAGAAGATATCAAATTCAGAATACTTTTTTTTTTCCTCTAAAGTGTAAGGTTGCTGTCCAGATCGCATTCATCAAATGATTTGCATGACTGTATGGCTTAATTTTCTCACTCACTTCCACAGCTGTGCATGGTTGTGATCTGATCTTTGCAAACTTATGGACATCACATTACCAGTCATTCAGGTGAGGGGAATGGGCTTGGCAGAGAACTTGCCAAGGCTTGTCACAGTAATGTGACATTACCTTAATGAACAGCTGCAGCATTTCCTTCCAGTGAGTTTGGACACCTTGCTTCCACTTCAATGTAATTCTTTTGTGGAGAGGAAGTGGACCATACTGAGAAAAAAAAAAAGGCAATGATTATGTGCACTCGCTTTTTTGGCTCTTTCCAACACTTCTCCTGGAATAGCATCGAATGGCAAATGGTTGGATAACTTTGTATTGTGACCTCTGTGGCTGGTGGTCTAACGCTCTAATTAAACAAATGATAGTTAAGTTAAAGTTTTTTATTTTGTGGGGCAGAGATATTGCATGTTAGCTTGTACACACATCACTGTGTTACTGATACACCCTGTTACAGTGTTACTTGTGTTCCTGCGAAATCCCCAGAAAACCAACATTAGCTGTGCTTCAGTACCCTCTTCAGATTGTCTCGAGTCCTTTGCTTTCTTCCTCTTCAGACACCCTTTTTGGTGTGTTAAGTCTTAAGAGGTGTGATCATGTGTATAGAAGTGCATGGCATTAGTGTGGTACTGCTGTCACAGAGACTGGACCCTCTTTACACTTTTTATTCACTTTTGAAGAGTGAATTTAATAACCGTGAAATACATTGAGAGTTCTGAAATATCTGAAATATGAGTTTTTCATTCTGAAATATGATGTGATTTGCCCATTAAAAGAAGGAGAGAGGTTTTTTGTTTTGTTGGTTTGTCTGTTATCTTCTACTGCTTTCTAAAGGATATGTTTTGATCCAGAGTCTTGAAAAAAAATTCTGCAACCTGGGCTCAGCCCAAAATTCATGGCCTGAGCCCATGAAAACAGCCTGGAGCTCTACTCCAGATTATTAAAATCTATCGGTAAATTAATATCTTTTTGCAGAAGATCATTCATCAACTTTCTTCAGTGCTTATTTCTGCCTGAATTATGAGTACACTGCATTAGATATGATATTACATAGAAAAAGGAACAAGTTTTAAAAGCTTAAAAGAACCAATATTTATGATTAATAGTATGCTCACTTGACACTTCAAATTCAATGCAATTCTCTGTGACCCTCTGTTTTTTTTTTAAAAAAAATTTCTTTGTAGTGAAAGTTTTCGCAAGTAACAGTTGCCTATAATGTGGAGTGACTGGGTGAGTTCCATTAAAAAACATACTGTGTTTTGAGTCTTGCTTTCAGAACAGCAACTTTACATGACTATTGAAATCCATTAATGAAGAAAATTCCTAAGGCAGCTTCTGTATGCTAGCTGTGAGGGGAGGGCACAAACACCTGTGAATGAATTTGACGCCTGGATTTAATGGCCTGAGTTCACATCATGAAACCATCGTCTTGACTTCTGCTTTTAATATTCACCTATTCTCTTTTTTTTTTTTTGTAATAACGTCTTTGGGCTAGCCCTATGCCAAGAGCTCCTGGGAGTGCCAATCCCCAGGAGCAAGTTCAGGGAATGAAATAAAGTCTCACCTTATTCCTCTGTTTTACTGATAAGAAACTTTATCCAAGGCTTGTGATTAAAACACATACTCCGTAGATATAAGCAAAAGCTGTTCTATCTTTGTTGGCAAAGAGCAGTGTAAGGCACCAGAGCAGTTTGCTCGGGTTTGATCAGCTGCCTGATGTTTATCTTGCCTTAGCACTGATGTAATTCTGTAACTGGCACTGGCTCTGCTCCACCTGCCTTTGAGGGAGGAACAGCAGGACACTGGTTCAGTTCCTGCTGTTTCTTGCTGGTTTTGGCAATACCTTGCACCTGCTTATGAATGTCTACAACTGAAGAGTCAGACCTGCACTAAACCACTATCCAAACTGTGATTATGCTCTTTTGAAGGTTGGTTCAAAAAGGGAAGGAAGTTCTTTCTGTCTGTCTCTTTCAAACCGACTGTCTAGGGCAAGCTACCACCAAACATTAAGAGCTTGCTGATGGTCACTTAGCTTAGCCAAACACAGAAACACCAGGATCCCAGAGGTCCAGCTCCTCACACCTATTCTTGTCTCCTATGCCTCAGGTCAGCATCCATCAACACACCGCAGTGCAGTTTGACTGGGATTTTAGCATCCTCCTGAAAAAGAGTGGTGAGCCTTTTCTACAATCTTCCAAGAGCTCTCTGCACTTTCCAATCTCAAGTCTTGCTGAAGAAACCCACCATCTATAGAAAGTAATTCTGCATCACAGCCTCTGGGACAATAGCAGAGGCTTCCTTCCTCCTGGTACATATATGTTGTATCTTCCATAATAATTTCAGCCTCCGACTCCCAGTGTCCCTTACTTTCCTCCTCACAACTATCTGGTATGTGCTCAGCTTATGCTGCCCTTCCCATGCTGCTCTGCAAGTTCTTGTGGATGGGGATACAAGTGACAATTACACAGCAAAGACAATGCTCACACTCAACCTTGTATTTAAAAAAAAACTAAAGATAATATCTTGTTGAATGCTGAAGACAGGCCATTTGTTTCTTTGCTCTGTGCTGGTCAGCAGCTGATAAATGTGCACCAGATACGTGCAGGCAGTAGTGATCTGGGAGCACTTTATTTATCCTAGTCACTGACCAACTGTGTTACATGCGTACTCTTTTGTTACTATGAGTTGAGCTTGTTCTTCTAGAATGAAGAGAAACCAGCTGGCATGGAAACCCATCGAATGCCATCTTACCCTGTAGATGACAGTAAGAGATGAAGGCAACTAAGTAAAATATTGAATGACAATGCAGAAAGTTGGGAGAAGGCAGGAGACTAGCAAGAGTTGGTAAAAGGTGGAATAGGGACCATGTTTGGAGAAGCAAGGGAGGCAAGACAAAAATACAGGATGAATTAGGACTGAGCGTATAATTAGAGAATAGAGGAATGGCAAATAGGAAAAGTCAGATATTAAAGACAAAATGTTAGACAATGGAAAAAGACAAAATAGGGAAATGAGGAAAATGACAAAGTGAGACTAGAATTATTCAGTTCGCTGTATTCATGATTCAATGCATTGTTTTTCCTGGTGTCTTGTTGATTCTGCAATTTGTTCTTGAACCTACTGTCTCTTACTGCAGTAACAATGATTAAGTTTGGAAAGTATTATTCTGGGAAGAATAAAAGATGCTGTTACCTAACTGCATCAGACAGGATTGAAGAAGAACAGGTTTCTTCAGAACAATACAGTTCTCTTGAAATCTTATGTTTCATGGGACTGTTATAATGGGAGAATGGGAATGTCTAATGTTCTGCTTTGACAGTGTTGAAACATTTATATCAATTTGATTTGACTTACTTAGTAAAAATAGTATATTCTCTTTAACATTTTAATACAAGAGTTTAAGCAAAACCAGAATGATCAAGTCTGAGATACTTAGATAATATTAAAATGAAAGGTTTTGTTAATCATTGAATTCTTCTGAGATGTTTGTGTTCAGCTTTTTTACTGAACAATATGAAATTTCAGAATTCATTGTGGAATGAAAAAAAACTGTTTCCAAATCATGTACAGAAATAACTTTTAATGCCTGCTTAGCTAGTTGATTTAAAAATTAATAAGAGCTCCATTTCTTAAACACTGGAGTAATAGATTCTAAATTGGAAAGAGCTGTCTACAAACCTCTAGCCGAACCTTTAAATAATAAAATAATAAAGCAATTCTTGTTTTAGCAAAAGCCTAGTGCTTGGAATGTGATTTAATACAGCAAAACCAATATATTATTATGCTATATTGCCTTAAAGGTTAATTACTTTCAATGTTGCAAATTTGTGTCTTATTGCCAATCCAATGTTTCCCTCAATCTCCAGCCACTGTGTTTTGTTCTGGTTTTGTCTGCTAAATGGAGAAAAATATTCTGTTCTTCATGTCAGTGTTATGGGATTGTGTCATCATTCAACCTTCCTTTTGTTAAAAATAAAAAGACTAAGATCCTTAGCTGTTTTGTTATCAATAATTTCAGCTTTCTCCTAAAAGCTGTTCTGGGTATTCTTTCTGTTTCCTTGAACCTTTTCTGAATTACAGACACCAGAAGTCAACAGAGCACTTGCTATCTTGGTGGCAAAAAAGGAGTTTATAATAATCAATGTTCTTCTGTCTACGCTTGTGAAGTGAAGATCAGCCTGTCTGGCTAATCTTGCACTGAGCTCACTTACAGCTCAGGTTTGGCTGTTGCCTCTGCATCACCTTCAGATCCTGTCTAGATTCATGCCTTCTGTAATTAATCAAATTCTTCTCAGAAGTTTATTTTCATAAATAAATTCTTCTCAGATGTTTGTTTTCAGTTTTTTTCTGTGTGATGTGAAATTTCAGAATTCCTTGTGGAATAAAAGAACTCATTCCAAATCAACTGCAAAAATAGTTTTCAATATCTGCTTAGCTACTTGATTTAAAAATTATTTAGAGCTTGGTACACTGGAATAATAGCTTACAAGTCTGAAAGAACTGGCTATGATCCTCTGCTTAATCTTTTATGTAGTAAAATGTTTTCATTATTTCCAGCACGTAATTGTATTTATCAGCACAAAATGTCCCATTTCATCAGCACAGGAAGGAGCAGGGGAGTTGGACTAGATGATCTCCAGGGATCCCTTCCAACTCCGACAATTCCACGATTTCTGTGACTTCTGTGACATGGACCTGTTGGAATGGGTCCAGCGGAGGGCCACAAAGATGATCAGAGGGCTGGAGCACCTCTGCTATGAAGACAGGCTGAGAGAGTTTGGGTTGTTCAGCCTGGAGAAGAGAAGGCTCCGGGGAGACCTTATAGCAGCCTTCTAGTACCTGAAGGGGTCTACAGGAGAAATGGGGACTCTTGATTAGGGAATGTAGTGATAGGATGAGGGGCAACAGTTTTAAAATGAAAGAGGAAAGATTTAGACTAGAAATTAGCAAGAAATTCTTTACCATGAGTGTGGTGAGGCACTGGAACATGTTGCCCAGAGAGGTTGTGGATGTCCCATCCCCGGAGGGGTTCAAGACCAGGCTGGATGGGCCTTGAGCAACCTGGTCTGGTGGGAGGTGTCCCTGACCAGGGCAGGGGGGTTGGAACTGGATGATCTTTAAGGCCCCTTCTAACCCAAACCATGATATGATGCATGTTTCTTCACTCTCACTTCATATTTAATGATATAAAGCTCCACTTGATTTTTCTTCCATCCAGACATACATATTTAAATAGGTCTAAGTAAACTCTTTGCCCCCATTCTTTAAATTCCTTCAATTTCTGCATAATCCTCCAATCTTCATCAGTAGCAGTATTTCTGATTTCATAGTTGCCACTGCTCTGAGCAGAAGATTGGAGCAGATGACCTACTGTGGTCTCTTCCAACCTGTATGATCCTATGACTTTCTTCCTAGTAAAGAGATTAATAGAACAAGTTATTGAGGTTCTCTTCGGCAGCCTTCATGCTTGATAATAATTCATAACTATACTTTGAGACCAATTAATCACTTTTAAATCCATTTAATGTTTGGCCTGTTGATTTTGTGTTCCTCTAATTTCTTGATAAAAACATTAATATGGACCCAAATCACATGCCTAGATAAACTAGATATCCTTACTGTTCATTCTACCAGCCAAATTTATAATATCATCAAAACCACTCAAGATGCACCAACCTTTCTAACAGGGAGCTTTTAAACTCAGTCATAGATTATTAAAATGAATGTTTTAGTAGAGCCAGTAGAGAACTCAAGAGACTTGTCTTGGGTTTATTGAGTGGGTAATAGTTCTTTCTCATTCAATTCTGTAACATCCCCAAGTTACGGTTTAAGTCTTGTGAGAGCAGCAATTTGAAGTATGATGCTAAAATGACCAAGTTTATTTTTCAAAAGTCGCTTTCTCTCTCTTGCTGCCGTCTAATTTTTCTGTTCATAAACAGCATAAAAACTGTTGTTCCTTATATTAATTTTTTTTAAACATTATTAGTCCGATACTGAATAGTGAACTCTGTCTGCTTGGAATAGAAGACTTCCTTTCACCTTTTAAAAAACTTCAGAGTTTGAGACATGGTTTATTTCAATAGTTTGACTGGCATATGAAATACTTTTGTAAATGACAATTATATAAGTGTTTGAAACTGATTTTACATGTTACAGTGCTATTTTTGATTAATATTTAACCTATAATTGTATCTTAAATTATTATCAGTTATCCTTATTACTCAGGTAGACTCACCAATTGTGTTTCATGCAGAATATTCTGTCTGCCAAATTGCACCGATAAGATATACAGTTACAGTTCTGTAAGAACATCAGGAAAAAATCACAAGGAATACAAGAAAGAAATGTGGGAGGACAGCTGAAAAAGGATAGCACAATTTGTGTTAGGATAAGAGTGAAAATGGTTAAAAAATGATAGCTGACTCTTACTCAAATACTGGATAAATGAGGATGAGTTTCTAATGCATTTGTTACTGCGGAGTCAGAAGTCCAGGGGAATGCTCCATCTTATCAGCTGAGAGTGCAGCAGGGGACTACAAGGAAAAGCTATGGGAATTGCACGCAGCAGCAGAAAGAGAGATGTCAGAACTAAATTACCCATCCTCACCTGCCATATTCCTGACAAATGTCTGTCTGTTAATAAGTCTCCATGCATGGAGTCCATCACCCTACAATTACCTGCCTTAAAGACTGCTGTCTGCTGGTATCTTCCCTCTGCACTCAAAAGGGAGATACACAGGCACCTGTGCAACTTAATTTCCACCCAGTTTAGACAGTACTGGAGGTGTCAGTCACCCTTTGCTGTCAGGGGAGTCTAGACTTAGATTAGATGCTTGACACTTCTGACTTCAGGTAACCTATGCAAGGGCATCCATGGTGAGACTGGCTGTGTTTGCAAATGAGAGTTAGAGCCACGTAGGAAATTATTGTTAGCAGTCTGTGACAATCATATCCATTTTTTTCTAATACTAACTGATAGTGTAGCCATGACTGGTTAAGCAGTATGGAAAAAATACTGCATGGATGCATGGTTTTTGAAAGTAAAGTAACAGTGTGTGATTTGGTTTTTTCAATGTGGTTTCCTCAGAGTTTGTGGTTGTGTAAGGATGTGCACCATAGCACATCAAACACGCTCCTTTTTGCTGTGGGGTTGTTGAGATGAAATAGGCAAAGAGGTGAATAGACAAAGGGCAGGCTAAAGGGGCCTGACACAAAACAGCACCACACTGCACCTTAAGTGTTTACAGTAAGTTTGTCTGCCTGACTGCCCAAGGAAAATAACTCAGCGTGACTGCAGTGGTGCAGATTTGCTGAAACAGAAAGGAGGCTGTAACTATAAATATTTTGCCAGTTCAGAGTAACTTTGAGATGAAAAATAATGTAACAGAGGCTCTTCTGTACTAAGTTGTTCTTCTTCCTGCACGTACCACCTCTGGTGAACTCCAGGCATATTTAATTACCTTACCATATGCTGCCCTCCTCAATAGATGTGTTTTTAATAACTTAACTCAAGACTATTCCTGAATAATTTAAGACTGGTTGGAGGAGGGGTGGGGGAGGGTGGAAGGGGGAGCGGGAGCAGAGAAGATTAGGTTTTTGTTTTTCTTCAGGACAGCCCCTCAGCAGATTCAAGAGCCAGTCTTCACCAGCAATGCTTTTTGCTTCCCTTCTAGCCCTGTTCCTACTCCGTCCCTCAACATACCTAACCCTAACCCCTAACCCTAACCCCTAACCCTAACCCTAACCCTAACCCTAAAAATTTTAAAGTTGCTACTCGAAACAGATTGAAGCAGGTTGCAAACAAATGTATCATGCCTCCTATGATAAATTAAAAATTGAATTGCAGTCTAAGCTAGCTGTATGCTTTTTCTCTGGTCAACAGTAAAAGAGTTTAGGTCAACAGCAGGGTGGCTTAGGAGGACGGTTTATTCCGCCCTCCCTCAGGTGCCTAAGACCAGCGCCATGTGTTAGGGTGAGTCCCTCTCCAGTCGTGAAGAGTCAGGGTGATTGTCAAGTACCGGTCTGATTTTGGGCTTGGCGGAGGTTCTTAGTGATTCCAAGAATAAGATTCAGGCACAAACGATGTCAAATTCCACCAATCAAGCCATTTTTATTTAATAAGTACAGAGAAATGAAGCAAAAGGAAAGGCAGGAAATGTTAGGAGGAAAATAAGAAAGCATTCAGAAAGAGAAACGCAAGAGTCACCACCATGGATCCACTGACGTTCCGTCAGTCCTCGGGCCGGATTCAGGGATGTTCCATTGATCCCAAATCTTAGACTGTTCAGTGTCGGGGGGAGCCCCCGCGGCTCGGCCTTTGTTACAATTCCATTTGTTGCAATCCCCGCCCAACACAACTACACTTAAAACTAGACCCCTGACCTGCAGCTGGGTTAAGTGTGGATGACTAGAATCCCAAAACAACTGGCTTAAAACTGTAAAAATATATCTTCTTTGATAGGCTATGTTTTAGAAGCTAAATTTCTTAGTCAGCTCAACAGTTTTTCATCTCAATTCTCACTGATTGAAGAGGTAAAGAGCAGAAAAGTTTTATTTGTGATTCAATAAATAACTAGATGCATGGAGGTACATATATCTATAGACAAAGGCGGTAATATTTTTATTTAATTGCTAGTGTTTGGGGTAATATGGAGGATGCGTAATTTGCAGGTGTAGCCGAAAATAGCCCTCATTTCCAAAGTGATGATAACTGCTGTGCCTGATGGTTCTTGCTGCAGTAAGAATGACAGATTTTTTATATAAAATTTCCTACTGGAGACTAGGAAAACATTCTACTGCTTTGAATCAAGAAGAAGATAAAAAGGTACCTCTAACTAGAAAAAGAATACAGTTCTTTTATCAATATGGAATCAGATTTATTTTGGAAGGAACAGCAAATGAGATTTTTCTCTCAGTTCACTGAGGTCTGAGAGATTTTGTTTATTTTTATTTTTAAATGCTTCCTTATGTTGCAGTGCCAGTGGGGAGTGTGTTTTGTTCTTTTAATTTTGCCGAGTTCACATGGTGCCACTCCTTTCACTAGTGCCATAATGTCAACTCAACTCCATTAGTAGCCGTTGTGCATTAAACCACTTTGACAATTGGCATCTTTCTTTCACAGCATCCATTGCTTGCAAGGAAGCAGTCGGCTAGTTTTTCTCTGCAGCTGGAACAGCAGAAGATTTGGTAGGAGCTAGTCTGACAGAGCAATGATTGATGACCATAATTGTCCCTGTCTGGATGGAAAGTGTATCGCCTACAATTTGTTCTGTTCCTGCCAGCTACAACAGCAAAGGTCCTAACTTCACTAAGAAAATAGCTGAAGGTCTCAGACACGACAGCAAACCTCAGCACCAACTGTTAGGATTGCTTGATACCCATTTGCTATATGAATAAAGGAACCTGAGCTTCGTCACCCTCTAGCTATAAACTACCCAGGCTGTAGGTTAATTATGCGCTGCAGAGCAGCGGATCAGGCAGGAAATGTGAGCAGAGCAAAGGAGTTAATCCTGCAGCACTGGAACAGCGTGTGCCTTGCGTCTCCAAATCTCATGTAAAGTCCAAGGCCTGGGAAAGACAGAGTTTAAAATGGGGAGAATATCCCTCTAACTGTTTTCTGCTCTTCCCGCTTGTTTCAGATTCTTCACCCATATAGTTTGCCTTGAGATGAACGGTTATAACGTGACCAAATATTTGAACCTGGAAACAAGAAGAATTTCTCTGTGTTGTCCCTCTAAAGTTGGAGTACGGGGACAACAAGGTGATGTAGGAAGACAGGACAGGTAACCTCACAAGGGAGTTAGGAAAATTATTACTTCAGTCCTGCTAAAATCAAACCATACTGGAGTCACTGCAAGGCTCCTCGGCAGCATCTCTACTCTGAAAGCGCCAAAGCTGAAACTTTCTTTCCTGCAGAGAGAGGCTTGAGACATCTGTCTCACTTACCTTATTAGCAAAAAGCAGCCCCAGATTCAAGGGGCTGCAGGTTCACTGTCAGTATTGCAAACTCTCATGATTTTATCATAGCTTCTGGAGCCAAGTGATAACATGCCAGTCTCAGATTTCATTTTCAGCATCACCATGTTTTTATTCTTTCTGACTGGGAAAAGAACCTGAACTTGGGAGTCCTGAAGGACTGATGGTAAGATCACTCAGTAGCTGTTTTAATTGTTGTTGTTTTAAAGAACATCTCTTAATACCTTCAAGGCTGACTGGCACTTTTTTTTAGCTTCTAGCTTTAAATACTTCCTTTTGAAAGTTCTAGGTGAGGTGCAGAACATGTGTCAGATGAATAGAGACATAGGGACTTTGCCCAGGGAAGTAACACTTTTGTGGAAAGAGCAGCTGCACAGAATGGTTAAAATCAGTGTTCCTTTTGAAATATAAACATGCCTACATTAAGTTTGGGGTGGCTTTTAAAGTTCAAATCTGTTCATGAGCAATGAGAAAAACTAAAACATAAAAATCCCTTATAGTATTCGTATAATATAACTTACATTGAGTGTTTCAGCAAATTAAAGAGCAGCAATAAGTCCAGAATTGTACTGTGTTCGAGTACCGGGTTCAGTGAAAATTCAATTGCATAGGCTTTTCCTTTCCTTTTTGTACTTGTGGGTGACCTATTTCAAATTAAAGTCTTCCACAGATGCTGCATAACATATTGCAAACCCTCCACGCTATGACAGTCTGGGCAGTTCCCAACCACTGTGCAGGTTTTCCTGACAAAGTAGCAAGATTTTATGGTCTTTTCCAGTGAAAGCCATTGAATACAGACACATCCTCTGTCCAGGAAATCTAAACTGCAGGGTAACCTATTTTCTCTGAAGCAGAGAGGTATTTTCAAATTCTGTATTTCTTTATCCAACTGATCCATATCAATTCTACCCTTTTTTCCTTGCAGACAATTCTTCCTGTTATTGGACTGATTTGGGTTATTCAGGTTGTTAATCACCTGGGATTGTACTACAGTTTAGACTTCATGCTTATTTTTTTTTTTTATTGATTTTGCAAAGCTGGAAGAAGAACTTCACTTCTTAGAGGTATTTCCCACAATCCTTGTTGATTCTTGTTCAATACCAGGAGTGACTATTAATTCTCCTGCTGCTTTTTATCTGGTGGAGGACCCATTACCTTAATGCACAAATTCCAGCCAGGTGTGTCAAAATTCTTGCAGGACAAAGTGCAAAGTTGGGTGGAAATTGTTTTTGTCACCACCATTCTCTGTTTGCTTGCCTGTTTGTGTCGGTTTGTTTTTTGGGGTTTGTTTGTTTGTTTGTTTATTTCCAGACTGTCTTTTTGCAATGGTCATCTTGTTTTTTATTTTTGCTGGAGGATGCTGATTCACCTTAGCTTTTGTTACATAATCTTTTCCTGATTTCTTTTTATAAAAACAATTTATTCATAGAATGTTGTTATGAAATCTACTGTTGTTTAATGCCTTCCTGTTTCAGGTGGTGATCGCATTACTTTAGGAATGGAGCCAAAGCTCAACATAAGAGTATATTTCAGCTATGTAGAAGTTTCCCTCTAAAATTTGATTTGACAAGGAATTTACAGGCTGATAATAGACCTGAGCCAGATCAGCAAAGGAAATAAAACAAATAGAAACTTAGGGCACACAGTAATCATGGAATCACAGAATGGTTAGAGTTGGAAGGGGCCTTAAAGATCATTGAGTTCCAACCCCTCTGCCCTGGGCAGGGACACCTCCCACCAGACCAGGTTGCTCCAAGCCCCATCCAGCCTGGCCTTGAACCCCTGCAGGGATGGGGCAGCCACGACTTCCCTGGGCAACCTGTTCCAGTGTCTCACCACCCTCACAGTGAAGAATTTCTTCTTAACATCTAAGTCTCCCCTCTTTCAGTTTAAAACCGTTACCCTTCATCCTATCTCTACATTCCCTGATAAAGAGTCCCTCCCCATCTGTCCCGTAGCTCCCTTTAGGCACTGAAAGGCCTTTATAAGGTCTCCCCAGAACCTTCTCTTCTCCAGGCTGAACAAGAGAGTGCCTGTAGCCTGCTCTTACATGGTTGTTAGTGACCAATGCCCAGGATTATGAAGTCTCTGCTTGGGCTACCAGCCCTGTCGCAGGGTTTCTGCAGCAGTCCAGCTCACAGGGCTGTTTGGAGTGACTGCCTTGAGGGCTGTGACTGCCTGAGCTGTTTTGAGATATTTGGAAGAAGTGCAACAGGAAAGAATATACTAACTAGTACTGAGTTCATTACAGGTTTTGAAAGCAGACAAAAGAAGGGCTTGATCTCTGCCCAGACCCCTGGATGAGCACTTTTCTACCCCAACTGCATGCAGATTTTCCTCTGCTTTTGGAAATGGGCAATACAGTTGTCTTCTGGTTTTGAAACCAACCAACCAGCCAACCAGCCTGAGGCAACCTAGTATTGGTCACTTCCAATACTCAGCACTTTATAAAATGGCAGGCAACTGAGACAGGGTTTGGCAATGTGAAATGTCCCACCACTCTCTTTCCTCCTACATGGCCTGGCAACTGAGCGTGGCTCTTGTGAAGGGTACCTCTGATACCAACATCCCAGTGAGCTCATCACATGGGAGGGAAGCTGGTGGCCTTCTCATCTGACTTGGATTGCCTAAAATGTAGCTGTCTGTCCTAAGTTACATAGGCTTCTTTTACAGTCACCAGTGAGAAACGGGCACTCCATGCCCGGTTAAGCATTTGAGAGACAGATGAATTACTCTCAGATATGCAGCTGTCTTTCTCTGACAGCTCTAGATGGGGAGCTAGATGGATAGATGGGGAGCAGAGGTAACTAGACTGACTGTCCAGTTTAGACTAGGCAATTAGCTTTTAGCCAGCTATAATGTTGTGTAATTAATCTCGTATAGGACGTTTAGAATCTGCCAGTGCAGCTTTGTAGCACAGGAGACAGGAGAAAGAGCACTGGTATATTCAAAATGGAATTTACTTTCTTTACATCTGTGTTCTGCCTATGTAAACAGAAGTATAAATGAATTGACAAATGAGGTTTTTTTGTAAGGAATAACTTCAACTCTGATCATACTCAAAGAACAGACAAGACTGCAATTTCTTTTTTGCTGATTGCATGTTTTTTCTCTTCACATACTCACACCTCTAGCAAACTCAAATCGGCAGCACTCTTTCTCTTCATAAGACTAAATATTTGCTTTGGTGTTAGAAAAATAACTAAGTAAAATGGACCTACACTGCTATTTGGGGACACCTGTCATGATATAATACAAATTTGTACTTGTTTGCAGTAAGTAAAAAAGTAACGGATTTCTTGAAGATTGTCCGTGTGCAATTTGCAGCTGGCACAAAGCTTACTTGCATTGTTTATTGATTGTTACCAGAATCATGCTGAAGAACACCACTTTGTAGTGTTTACTTTGTGTTCAAGGCTGCTGTACATGGCATATCTCTGACTGCGTACAGCTCAACACAGCCCGTGTGACAAGTTGGGACGAAACATGGGGAAAAAAGCATGTCTATTTCTGCAAAAATATTTTAACAAAATAGCTGTTATTGAGTTGAAAAGAGCCAAAACTGTAAATGAGTTTCATGGTTTATCTTCATGGGAAAGAACAACTGCTGTCAAGGAACTGGCATGGAGGGACATCAGCCTGCCCTGAGCCGCAGGTCGCTGCACAGAGGGAGCTGCAAGGTTGCCAGCCAAACTGTTTGACAGGTCTGCCCGTGAGTCAGATCCTGCTGCTACAGAAATGTCTTTCAAAGCACAGCATCTGGGTCCTTTATTGCAATCCAAGAAGAATGGGAACGATGTTTTAGTTTGACTGTAGTTGGCACAGACTTAGACAGAACTGTCGGAGTTACCATGTCGGAGTTATCTCCTTCAGAGAGGTTTCCTCTCAGTTTCTTATTTATGTAGATCTGAGGTGTTTATTGGACTGTTTTGCTTTATCCCCCCCTCTGCAATATTACTTTCTGTTTTATGCTAAATGCTGTTGGTTGGAAGAGGTAGGTTCTCTTTTGCAGTGGGCTAAATGCAGACCTTTGATTTTCTCTCACATGTGTATGTAGCTGATCCACTGAGCAGAAATTCATGTTTTTCACCTGAAGGCTCAAGACAGAGATAGTCACATGATTTTATATGTTGGATGTAGCTTTTCAGCTGAAAGGGCAAACAAATCTGCCTCAGGCTGTGCTAAACCGATAGGAGTAAGTTTGTTTTTTCCAGTTGAATTCCAGTCAGAATAGGGTTATATTCTGGTTTACTGATGTTGAATCCTCTTAATTGAATAACATATTTTTAGCATAACTAAGTGGACCCACAACCTGCAAAACACAGAAGTTTGTCCCCGTAATCTCAAATTACAGCTTCGAGGATAATAAGGAGAAATAGTTGACACTGAGTGAAGCACACAGGTTGTTTCCAGGAGGCAAAATGACTTACGAAGCCCAGTGCATACGTCTTGCAACACATGGCTTGCCAGATGCCTTCCCATAAGTATGCTCAGCTCACTCACATGGGTTGGGAGCTATAGCACTGTTTCTAGCTCTTTTGTGACTTCACTAGTGATGCCTTACTTGAGTTCCAGAAGGGCACAACGTTTACCTAGAAGCTCTGCAGGTGGCTGGTGCTTTCTTGACAAGACTACCAGCATGCTATATTGCAGCTTGGGACAGGCCACAACAAAATCTGAACATTTGTGATCCTATGCAGATTCTTTCAAACAAATGAGATTTTTAAGTTAAAGGCATAGCTTTAACAAAATTGTGTTTTTGAAATTAAGTAACAGCATGTATGAGACAAAGGTATTATAAATTTGTGTTTGGAGGTTTTGGAATGGTATAAATTTTCGATAAGAAAATAGCAAACTTGAGGAATAGTTTGGTTAGAAATCATTATTAGTCTGGAAATAGGAATAATTCCAGAAACATCTTCAATTTTCCAGGGGAAAGTGGATTTTTCTCTGAAATTTTGAGGAATTGCATGTATATGTATATATGTGTGAATGTTTGCATTTCCTCCATAAGCTCTGTTCTGCTCTGTAGTCCGTTATAGACACAGATTTGTTATTTGGACCAAGGGTGAGTTTATCTTCCAATAACTGGCCTAGCACGTACTTTTCCCTTTTGGTCTGACTTCATCTAACTGGCTGCAGGTCCCCTACATTTAGAACGCATTGGTGTCTGTCCCTGTCTTCAGGCTGTGGGACTGCAGCTCGTTGAGCAGTGTATTTTAATGGGGACAGGTTATTTCATCAATTCTTTTTTGGTAGAACAGCAGGACAGGTACAAGTCTGCCAATACTTTTTTTTTCCCCCAGTTTTTAGAAATCTCATTCTGGGAGGACCTGTGGAGTTCCTAGAAGGCTGTCTGTCCTCGTCATACTGATTTAGTCAAACTAAGACAAAAACCTTGTCACTTTATAAGTGTAAAGACCTCATGGCTACCTTATATTAATTTCATGTATTTCTCTCTTTGTACTTATCTTGAATTTTTTAATTTGTTTTTCATTTCCTTGATATGTCCAGATGAATATAATATCAAAACCTCTCTTCATACCCTGACGTTTTCTGAAGTCTGTCTCTGACAGGAGCTTTTCATGTTACCACACACCTACAGGACTGGCTTCCTGGTTTTGGATAACCATTTGGTTGCTTATCACTCTTTGTGAACTAAAATTAATGAAATTTAGTTGACCCTACCTGTAGAAGTCCATTCTTCACTCCTGCAGATGCACTTTTTTCTTTTGTACATACTCAGATCATTGTTTTTCTCAAACTATGAAGGAAAGGACAATAAGGAGTTACGATATCCCAAGGCAGGGACAGTTTCATGTAGCAAGAAGCAAAATTGAGGGCCATAGCATTTATATTAGAAGCCATTACAGATGGGAGGAACTTCTCTTAACATTGTGGGTAAAACTTTCTAAAAGAAAAATTCTAATAATGTTTAGTACTGTAAATTTCTAGAACAGTTTTATTATGTCAGAGGATAATCTATTTTGGTTTGTACTCACAGTTACAGATGATGAACACAGTAATAAAAGACCCATCCTTGCCTAAATAAAGGTAAATCTAGTCCTTCCTGAACTGATATAGCGCATCTCTTAAAGACTGTCTTGCTCAAAGTGTGTCAGTAGTTTGTAAGGTTTCTGCTATTTTTTATCATTTAAATTGTATCACCAAAAAATATTAGCAGTCTGAGCAAAAAGTAATTTCTTAAAATATTCTTGTTCCTGACTGAATCTCTTGATTAAGTGAAGAATTGCTCTTAAGCTTTTCACATTATTGCACTCTTCATTTGACTACTTGTGGGTGGATATTTCAAACAGAATCTTGTTGATTGTGCAAGTGTAGGTGATACATTATTTTCTCATTTCCAAATAATCTCCCCATTAGAGAAAGTGTGAGTGGAAAATGAGGAGTTTCTCCTTCGAGTGTCCGCTGGGTACATACAGCAAGTTTCCCAGGCAATGCTCGTTGGTAGTTGTAAATGATCTGTTCTCCGAGAGCTTTAAGTACTGGATGCAGCTGCTCATGCTTTGCCCCATTTGTAAATAGTTTTAAATATGCATGAACATCTCTGGCAGATTGCTTTACTTGCAGGATTTATGAGGTTTTTTTACTTCTCTCTCATAAAATAATTCACCAGAGCATCTCCTGCACCTTCCTTTCCAAATAAACAAAGAAGGACATTCTGAGAGCCAAGATTTTAGAACGAGCAGTCAGAATTTGTAAAATCAGGGAATGTCAGTAATTCTCATGTTGAGACCGCTAATCACTTACCCCCCAGGAGTACTTTTCCCTCCCCTCCTTATTCAATATGCCATATGTTAGCAATTAACAGTGAGTCAAATTACAGCTCAACACAGTTTTGCTCATGCAGTTAGCAGAGCAGGCAAGAACCAAATTTAATCTGACAACTATTCCTAAGTGCAACTCGAAGGGCAAATGGAAATTGGCTACAAAATTATGGATGGTGAAATGTCAGTGTTGCAAATTATTTTAGCTTCAGGGTTCTGAGAGGCAAGGAGGAGCTCAGTAAATAATAAAGTTTTCTAAAATTCTTTGAGTTTTGACAAAAACCTGTAAGCATATTGAAGACCCAAAAAGCACTGACTGGAATTGGGACCCCATAACGCTGAAGACATCCGTATGAAGTCACACAGATGATCAGGAGAACATGAACCATGTTCAAGGCATAGTACACCGAGTGTTGCATATAGAAGAGCGACAGGGGGTAACCGGGGTTACACATACCTGTTTCTAAAGTAAAGGACAGATGCAGATTACTGTAGCCACACAAGAGCAGCTGAGACTTAAAGAGAACTCTACTGGACTCCATCCAAGGAGCAGATCCCACCCCATTCTAGTTCAGGATTTCCTGGTGGGTTCCCAGATATCTCTGCAGATTTTTCAAGTGTGTGCGTGCGCCTGAGTGCATTAAATAATTTTTCTTGGACTGTTCAGAAGCTGAGAGATGATGTGTCACAGTGCAATAATATCGGAAGGATTTAGAGAAGTAGTGATAACAATGAGCACCAGTGATAGCCATAGGAGTTCCCAGCAGTTCCCAGGTCCCTTCCAACCTAGATAATTCTATGATTCTATGACTACTCAGATTTACACAAAGTTCAGAATTAAAAGAATACTAGATGTAATTATTATCCCTATCATAATTTCTCGAAGCCTGATTTTTACCTAATCCATATTTATTACCAAAATCATCAAAGCAGTATGTGACTCATGACCCTTGCAGGCTAGATTTTGATTTTGTATGTCTCTCAAAACTTCTCTTCAGACTGAGACTTTCCATTGCTATGATGTTTTATTATTGGCATTCATAAGAAAAAATCCAACAAGCCAAGAAATAATGCAAATGCATTTCAAACTCATCTTTCCTTGGCCCATCTACAATCTTTTACAGAAGATTATATTTCAACTGTCTAGTTATTTTGGCTTCAGGAACCAGAACCAATATTATATTCTTGAATATGAACTTATTTCCAGGTCATCAGATTGATTTCTTAGATAGCAATCTAAGAACCATCACATGGATACCATCATGTCCATCAAGTATTATCCCAACATTTTTCAATTTATCTATAAGCAACTTACAATCATAAGTGAGAGATTTCAAACATTTCATCCATTGTATTCTGAATTATATCTAACCTTGTACTTCCATCTCCCAAATTTTCAGTAAGTATATTTCCTATGCCTGAATGTCTTTTAAATGAAGAAAACAGATAAGAAAAAAAAAAAAGTATATAGCTGTGCATGATTAAGATGCTCTCCACAGATCATTTTTCAGATGTGATGAGACGTAATATTTTGGATACAGTAGCATTCACAGGGCTGTTCTCTGACACAACTGAATCTCCCGCAGATATATGCCACTCTGTTAAAATCTGGGTTTACATCCCAGTTGTGATCGGAGCCAGGGTGTTAGCTTGCTGTATTTGTTTGAACACTTGCTGACATGAGATTCATATCAATTCAAAAGATTTGTATGGATGAGACTCAGATTGCAGACAAGACTGTGTGACTGAAGAGTTTCATATCACCTTAGCTTAATTTGTTATTTTTCACATCAAGAAGGAACTTCTAAGTTCAGAATTATTGCGTGGCCTTAGAGCAATGATTTCATTACTTCTGTGTCTCAGAATGCGAGCTCCCTGACCATCTTATAGCTGATCACCTTCATGTTTTTTTCCAGTCAGGGGATAAACATTTGTATTAATGAAGATATAACTTCATTATAAGATATAACTTCATTAATTAAGTTTTTTTTTTATTAATATTGGAAATATTACACTTTCCAGAATGCTTGTATTGTGTAAAAGAATAAAATGGAAACCAAACTTAGCTGCCTCATGGTAAAATTTGTTGGAAATTTTTGGAATTTTTTCTTTTCACTGGCAGACATTTGATCTACAGTTGGGCTGCAAGACACTCTTTGCCCAGGTTCTGTCAGACTTTCACAAGATTGTTGGCAGAACATGTCTATCATGTTTCTATATGCAGCGATATCCTGTGCGGTGTATGTCCTCTGATAGTGTCTAGAAGTTTCTGTTACAGCAAAGATCCCTGTCTGTTAGAGGCTGCACTAACCAAAAGCCAAAAGACAAGATTCTTTCCTAAAGACATTCCCTTCTGGTTTAAGGCATTGGGTGGATGTAAAAGAAAGCTGCGGTGTGTGAGGAGCAGATAATATAAAAAGGATGACAGGCAGCACTCTCCCTCTTTACCAGATATCAAACTGTTGCCAAGTCTATTTCTTGTAAGCATCATTGCAAAGGACAGTTTCAGTGAATTATTTGAGAGAATAACAAGGTCATTGTGTGGGTGTTTATGGGGAGCTCAAAGGTGTTTGCCTAAAACCTTTGTCAGAGTAGGATGGAGCTGGTTGACTGGCAATGGTCGTTGACATTGCAGTGGTTGGGGGATAGACCTGCAAAGTAGGAGTAAGATAAAGCTGAGGAAAGGTCAGTTATTCTTAGTGGAGAACAAGTAGAGAAAGGTCATTAGAGGGTATCTGCAACATGGGAACTATAACTAAAGTAGTGGATTAAAATGAGCTCTTTCGCTACATTATTTTCTATTATTTTATAACTGTATTTCAGATACAGGTATTTTCAAAGAGTGAGACATTCCTATTTAGAAAAAGTTTTGGTGTAGAATGGTAAGGAGAGTACCAAGAGAAGAAAATGACCAGGTTATCTGTCAACAGCAATTTGAAAAGTGATCAACAAAGAAAAAAGGCCAGAAGGCCAAAGGAGATAAAGTTAAACATTTGGATTCCTTGTCAGCAGATAGCTGGATGATTTGGAGACATAGCTTATATGGACACAGGGGTTTGGTCTGAAGCAAAGAAACAGACCTGTAATAGAGCCTTCTTACCTTGCTTCACCCCACAGAACTCAATAGTGAAAAGGGCAGTTGTGGGAATAGCACATTAAAGAAATGATTAGAGGAGCTCAAGGAAACTAAGGACATGTACAGCTGGAGGAAACTGTGAGAGGATCATATACTTTGGGGAAGTTTATGGTCTTCACTACCTACAGTCAGACACAAAACAAAGAAAGACATAGAAATAGAGCAACATAACACTAATTACTTCTATTCAAAGCCAGTCTTAGATTATTTTTATTTAAAAAAAAAAAAACATTTTAGCAAATGATCTGGATTGGAGATATTTTGGAGACGGAACGTCCATTCCCAAGACATCATGTAAAGGGACAGAGAGGCACAGACAAGTGCTACTATAGGTTAGAATCAATTAGGGTGAAAAAGCAGAGGAAGGAAAAGTATTAGAGGTGGTGGAAGTCACTGAATTCTGTCAGCATCTCAGAGGGGAAAATGGAGCCAGGAGGTAAATGCAGTGGAAGAAGAAATAGTGAACGAGAAATGAATGAGTAGCAGGCAGACATGATTTGTGAAAACAAAATACAATATCCAGAAAGAGATGAATAAAGCAGAACTTGGTAAGAAATTAACTGTGTGAAATGCACAGTTAGATCAAAAAGGGTGAACATCCAGGAAGAATAATAGTGTGTGTTTTGCATTTCAGAAGGGAAATCAAACAGGATTGTGTTGACTTTATTCTTCCTTCTTCCCTCCCTTCCTTTCTCCTTCCTCTCTCCTCTACCATTTCCCTTTACCTCTTCCCACTTTCTCTTGAAATTCCATTTTCTGGACAAGCTTAGCATGTAATTCAAAGGAAATACAGTCTCTACATCATATAATCTCAGACTGGAAGAGGCAGAAGCTTAGTGGTGAGTCAGCTACTGACTTTTGAAGACAACTGAATAACTCAGTCCTACAGAATAATTCAATGGAAAGTTATAACTTTATACATCAAACAGATTTAAGGTAAAAAGATGTATTAATATGAGAACTGTCAGCAGTAATTTGGTTCCACCTTTCTGCCAATTAGGAACAAATATGAAAACATTCTAAAATATAAAATGAGCTCTTTGTTGGTGAGAGAATAGCAATTACTTCTAATCAAGGCACCTTAACAGCAAACCTTTCCTGCATTTCTCTCCCTTTGAGACTATGTGCTGGGATGTGTCTTTCCACATTGGTATTTGTGATGCAGGTAATTTGTCTCCTTGGGCACTTTGAACACCACCTGTTTAGGCTTAAAATAAAAGGAAAATATTTAGAGAATGATTAGTATTCTCTTGTGCTTTTTTTTAGAACAGGGAAGTTGAAAAGTTTAACTGACAAGATATTTGATCATTACAAATTCATAGGCATCTTTTGAGAAATGATAATTCAAAGCCCATCAAAAACTTATTTTCAATCTACGATGCTTCAGATTTTTCTTTTTTGTCCTCCTGTACCCTTGATCTTGATGATCTAAGATTGTTCAACTTGTTAACTTCAGGGATATACAACAGAAGATAAACAGAAACATATTTTCTATACATGATAAATAGCCATTTAGCTAAACTGCCTTTGCTTTGTGTGAACTTCATGGGTCTCATGAAATTCAACATAGGGAAATGCCAAGTCCTGCGCGTGAGGAGGAATAACCCTACACACCAGTATAGGCTGGGGCCAGATAGCTGAAAAGCAGCTTTGCAGAAGATGCCTTGGGTGTCCTGGTGGACATCAAACAGAACATGATCAAGGAATCTGCCTTTGCAGCAAAGGCAGCCAACAACTAAATTCTGGTAAAGAAGCTGTGACCTCTGCACAAAAAAATGTACAACTATGTATACAGTTAGCTTATTCTACAGAAATATCTAAGATTGTTACCTTGTTCTGCGTGTTCTTTGGAGTGAACTCTTTAGGTTTTTTTCTCATGGAGACTTTACAGATTTCTTTTAAACTAAAATTTGTTCCCTCAACCTCATGATTAATAGGACTTGTGATACCTAATATATGACTAGGGCACTTAAAATGAGCGTATGAGGAGGCTGAGTAAATAAAATACTGTTTAATTGAGGAAATACCTCCATTTTTTCACATTAAGGTTCTTCAGGTACCTGTATGTGCTTAGAAGGTCCTCAGTCTTGTCATGACTACATGATTAATATGTATCTTGGAAATGCTAAGATCAATAAAACAAGCACTTTCAGAACACGTGTCAGACCAGACCACTCTAAAAATAATGAGGTGACATTTTCATGCTTTAAAAATGTACTTATGGCAATCAACAGTTAAAGGCCTACTTGAGCTTGAGTTAGCATTTATAACATTGTTTTCAAAAGCTACTAATGACCTTAATTTCTGTGAATTTGTTTTATGTATTTTGAAACCATTTATCATACTAGCCTCTGTGAAACTGCGGCAATTCTGTAGAATGAGTTTCCAATTTAAATAGATTCATATGAAAATTGTAGTGCTTATTGTAAATATGCTACCGGATGATATTGCAAAGGCTGATTTCCATTTTGTCCACCTATTCAGAGAAACAATAAATGTCCTTCTTCCTAGAATTCTGAATTTTATTAAACAACACCATATTATCTTCACTGGCTGTATGGTTGGAGTCGATGATCTCAAAGGTCCCATGAATATTCTGTGGTTTTGTGATTCTCGTTTTGTTAAGCCATAAAGATCTCTTCTTTACAGTTGCATCTAATCTGGAATGTATTCCACATATCTGAACATATTTGTTGTCTTTCTCTGTCCTTTTCTAACTTCACTATAAAGTTTTTAGAAGAGATCTACCAAGAACTTCATGCAACATTTAAGATGTAAGCACATTGTGGATTTCTACAGTAACAAAACGATGCTTTCTTAAGCATTCCTGCTCTTTTATTTACCAGTCACTGAGCATGTCTGGTAGAGTTCAGACTCACAACATAGGTAGAGTTCAGAAAACAATAATTTTAAGATTTCTTTCCTGTCTAGTAATAGCTTCAGAGCAGATGAATGAACGCATTGGACAATCAAAGAAGAGAAATGTTTTTTCTGAATAGATTTCTCCCTAACTTTATACAATTTTAGTTGGCTTTGTCTCACAGTGGGGAACTTACATATTCATTCGGTTCTTTTGTTTTTTTTGGCCAGTGTAATTGGATTTCTTTCCATCTGTGGAAACATTGTAGTCTTTGTGAGATCTTGGTAACCTAAAGTTTTAATGCTATATATCACAAGAAGTCAGGCAAGTAAACTGTTTGCATAGGTCAGTTGTGCCTAGAAGGATTTCCATTTTGATTCGCTCCATCCCTGTTAACCTTAGATTGTACAGAACATATCTTTTAAAAACTCTTGAGAAAACTAGCTTTGGAATTAGTATTTTTGTACAAATTTGTTCTTCCCCCCTCCCAGGAAAATGAATGATGCTGTATATTTTCAGTGGTTTTTTTCAGCGGTTTAGTGTTTTGTGAGCCTCTAGTATAATTAGTCAGGTCCACTGCTTCAATGTGTTAGGATAAAAAGAACTATTTTCCCTTGAAGCCTTGCCTGACAGTTTCTGCTGGTGTTAACTGCTTTGAACAAACCTTTATGTGGGAGATTTCTTGGAACTACGCTATGGTGACCCTTGAACTATAGGTATCACCCAATTCAATTTACCTCTCTTTGGAATCTGACAGATCATCAGCACCATCCTGGCTTCAAGTCTTTTAAATTATACAAACTGTCTTTGCTCTCTTCTGCAGTAAAATACTAAGAGGAGGGTCTGGCAGATGCACGCGTTTCAATTCAGGATCACCCTAATATATGTGCTGCCTTGCCTAGATTTGTATGGGCATGTGGCTTGAAGTGTTCATTGTACAGAGAGAGAGGACCAGTCAAGAAAGGAATTTGTACAGCGCCACTTTGATACTTGTTGACAGAATGGCTTGAAGGGCACTTACAGCTTTGACTACACAGCCTCACCTGTTTGTCCAACATACAGGTGAAATATCTTAATAAAAATGGTAAATTTCCCAGAATTTTACAGGATAGATGCCTAAGAGCTTTCCTTGACCTGTGTAATTCAGAAGCTGATGTATTTTCTGTTCTGCTGCTTGCTAATGCAATTGAATAAGTTCTGCCTTTGTTCTTAGTTTGATTCCACATTTCCTCCTTCATATGAGCTTTGATTACTCTTTCAATAGCTTTTATTTGCTAGAGTAGAATGACGTCATAGAAAGAGAAAATAGTGAAAAGTATCTGCAACGTATGCATGGCACTTCTCAGTTAAGCAACGAAAAGACTTGGACTCCTGCAAAAACTTGCCCTGCAGATCTTTGTCTGTATTGGTAGCATCCAGAGAGGACTGTGGCAGGAGGAGAAGCTGTTTTGGAATTGGTTTACATCAGATTTTAAAGAGTCTGTAGGGCTTTTGGGCATGATGAGACGAGTATTTTGGTAAATGAAGGACTCAGCAGGTATAAATCAGCATACAGCTCACTCCAGCTGACAATGTAGTATAACTACTCTAGCACTGTATGGAGGAACTAATTTCCTTTGAAGTAATGGTTGTGTTCCCATGCATAAAACCCACAACTCAGATAATCCAAAACCTTTAAAAGTATCATTCCTTGAGACGAAGTCCTCAGATAACCTGACCTCTCAGACAACAATATCAGAGGAAGAGGGAGAAGGAGGGAGTTTCTACTTGAACAGAGTTCCAGTTTAGGGCAGAATCAGAAGAGAAGACCTGCTGGTTGGAAGTCAGCTTTCTGCTACATTTACTTTTTTATTTCCTACACACTTCTGCTGAATCATAAGGGCTTTTATACATACCCCAGGAGTCACTCATGCAGTAATTTGGAAAAATTCCCTTTCATGAGCAAGGGAATGTTTGGAAATACTATACTGCCATAAAGCAGAGGCTGAATTTCCACAGGGGCTTCAAGTACACTCTTATTACCCTGTGTACAGTTTAAAGCTTAATATTGTTACATATTTTTTTCTGAAAGCTGTCGACTATTTGATTTTTTTGTACACATTTGCAAAGCTCCTCTCAAACATGATTGAGAAGGGCGGGGAGACCCTGAAAACTGGGCAAATATTATTCCAGTTTTCAAAAAGGATAAATAAAAAAAGATAATCCAGTGACCAACCGAAATTTGTCACCCTCCTTTTTATTCTTGGGAAAATCATGGAGTGTTTCCTCTTGGAGTACATTTCTGAGTGCATGGAGGCAGTTTTTCTTGGGAACAGCCAGCACAGATGTGCCAAACACAGCCCTTGTCTGATCAGCCCAACTTCTTTCTGTGGTAAAGGGACTGGATTTGTGGGCAAGGAGAGAACAGTTAATGTAATTTACCTTAACTTTAGTAAGGCTTTCAACAGAATGTTTCACAGTGGTTTTTTTTTTTGTACCCAAGCTAAAACTTTACAGTGTGAATGTTGGAAAACTAGAGTGGTAAAAATCTGTTTGAGTAACTGGGCTAAGTAGTTAAAGGGTCAGTTAGAAGTGAAGTACTACAGGGGTGTCTCCTGGGACCTGTCCTGTTTGATGTCTGTATGGGGCTGTGGACTTGGGACCACTGCTATGGAGCAGCTGAAGAGCATCTCCCAGCTTCTCAGCCTGGTTTCTTGGATGGGCTCGGAACCTGCCTGCCTCAGAAGCCACCTGGCAAGCAGGGGAAGTGGCAGGAAGCCCATTGGAGAGGCAGGCCATGACTCCACAGATGCTGCCAGACCAGCACTGACATCTTCAGCTACAGCAGACCAGTGCATACAGGATGAGCAGTCAGGCTGGGACTGGCATTTCTGAGCTGAGAAACTATCAGAAATTTTGTGGCTTGCTGTCCCCACTGCCATTTCTGGGAGAGAGATGTGAAGTGCTTACCATGGAGCCTTGTCAAAACATTATTAAATGATTTTATGTTTTCAAGGAAAATAATCCCCATAGGGTTGTGCTCCTTTTAATCACATATTAATCATTCACCAGCACTGAGGATGTGTCTATATGGCAAAACTCAGTGCTGTGAAGAACTTTACTGAAACCAGTGTAGGCCAATTAGGGGGACAGTCCACCTGTCTTATTGTGAGAGCTTACTTATGTACACATGGGCAAGACTGAATACTTCATGCACACTGTGTATAGAGGACTCCTGTGTGACTCTGGCTGAGAACAGTTTCTGAGATATTAGCTGAGGGAAGAGAGGGAGTGAGGCCAAACAAATGATTTAACCACAGGACATCACAGATTGGCCAAGGACATGGGTTTTTTTTCTCCCAGTGAAGTGAAAGGAATTTCAGTGGTTCCCCAGGACAAGAGTGGAAAACAGCCCCGTGGACCTTACACCACATCTTGTGAGGCTGGAGGAAGCAGGAACTGGGAAAAACACTGGTTTTGTCTTCTTTTTCATCACTTTCAGCTTGTCATCCTGCAGTTGTGAAGATCTCCTTTCTCTGACTTTATGTCCAAGGAGTTTAATCAACTGACATAGTTAGCTGCTGTGGTCTAAACAGGTGTGACTGTGCCTTTAATAATGCAGGGCAGGTTGTATTGGCATGGGGGAGAGGAAAGACGTGGAAACTGTGAAGGACTGCTGTGTCTAATTCCTTATCCCAGAGGATTTTAAAGACAATGAGGCTCAGTGAGTTAGGCTGAACTATCACTGTAAGGTTTGCAATAAAGCTATGGAAAATCCTGACATTTGTGAATGGTTCCAAGAATAAAACTGCAGCAATTTATAGTGTGCAGAGCAGCAGAGTGTACCACGGAGTCCTTCACAGGGATATCCATGTGAGAAGATGCTGATAATAAACATGCCATCATCTTCCGGAGAAGCATTCCTGTTAATAACAGGTACTGTTGCTAGCAAATATTGTATCTTTTTTCCCCATCACAAACATGTAATCTATAGCTAAATAGAAGCAGTGTCTTCTGACAGCAGAGTACTCAGGTTAGCTACCTCCCACACCCGAAATCCTTCTGGAAGGCTTACATTTCTGAAAATATTTGTGACTCTTAATGGATTTGGTTGCTGGAATTGGAATAAAGGTAACGCGAGTTCGCTTATCATAATCATCAGTAGACAGTAAAAATAAAGGTCAGCAAAACATGAAGGCTGAAACTGTGTATACTAAAATCAGCAGAAGCTTTCACCCATCTCAATTCTGCAGGCCCTCCGACAAACATTTGCATTTGTCAAAATACTACATTTCTTGCAGAAAATATTATTTACACAATAAGCAAGCACAAATAAGTCTGGAAGCATATAATTAAAGTTGTGGCCTGTTTCTTTACTGATGTAATTTTAATTTCTTATTCCTAACAAGCAAGTAACCATTCAGTTTTAATCTCTTTAACTTTGCTTTTTTTAATCCAAAATTGAAATAGTTCTGTAGCTGTGTGCAGCTGCTGTACATGTTGTCAGATGTGTATCAACTTTCTTCAGATACATATACATCAAAATACCTGAGAATTCTATATTTTTTCACATAATGCAATATATTGTGAGCAGGAAAAAGTATTATGTAGGGAGTATCCATGTTGGATTCCCAACAGGGTGTTGTAACTTTCATACAAGTGTATATAATTCACTGGAAATTTGTATTTTTCTGTGCTGGAAAGCAGCCAGAACCTGTATGCTTTGTTAAATAATGTGCTCTGTTTCCATACTTATGATCTGTGTTGAACCGATTTCTGGTGAAAAAAACATGAGGTTTTGCCATTGGTGTGCCAAAAATATAAAACCCATATTCATATAAAACCCATGAGGACTCAGAGAAGAAACCTGAGACTTTGGGGAACAGACATGGAGGCAGGGAGGAAGTTCATGGCAGGGAAGGAGAGGCTGGATGGTGGCGGTGGCACAAGGAGGGGGCAAAGGGAAGTGCAGGATGGCTCAGCAGGGCAGAGCTTGGAGCTAGGACCCGAAGAGGAAGGAGAAGCGCAGCAAGGGCAAGACTTAGTGGGAAGACGTGCAATGGACTGTCCCCACCCGTACAGGATGTGAATGTGCATGTGAATGTGGAGACCTCAGAATAACGCATTTGGTGTCCTGACATTTCTTTCCCTCCAGGGGCTAGCTGTTCTCACTTAACACACTGATTCATCTGGGCAGGAATAGTATTTGGTCATCTATGGCATACCAATACTGGTGTTATTTCAGTGGTTATCTTCTTAAGTCAAAGGTCTTAATAAGTGAAAACCTTTAATCCAGCAGCATTGTTTTTTGAAGGGGAAAAAAAGATGCTCTTCCTATGCAAGATGTGTATTTTTATGTATTCCTGTCTGCCTGGCATTACAAATGATTAATTTACACGCAGGCACAAATGTTCACGGCCATTCTCTCCTGCCGTTAGTAGGTGACTGGAAATCTTTGGTCTGTGGGGGAACTAGTTAGTGGAAAAAAGACTCTGGTAAGGAGGCTTTGACAGCAAGCTGACATGAATCATTTCTGCTGCAATCTTCCCACAGGGTGAAAAGGACTTTTTCCCATACGGAACACACATTCTTTAACAAAAGTCCCTAATGGGAAGATGGGAGATAAGGAGGCTGGACAGCAGACTCAGTCACCTTTCTCTGCACACAGTTTCAGTTCTGCTCATGTTTTTGTGGTTATTCCATTTGTGTTTTCTGTCCTGCAAAGAGAATATATACCTCCCCAGTGACAGCTAATGGAGATTCTCCATTTAGCCCAGCTGGGAAGATTCAGTGCTTCTGAAGCTAATGATTACAGGTTAGCTGTGTGTAGCTTAGCAAGTAATTTTTCCTTTGTCTATGAAAAGCCTGGATCATTACAGAAGCATGAATTGCCGTATAGTGCTAGCTAGTAATTGATTTTTCTGTTCTTTTGAGGGGAAAAAATAGACTCAAAGAGACTATAAAACTCTCTGGTTTTCCTTCTTCTGAAACAACCCCTCCCATCAAACATTTAGTCCGGCATGAAAATTTTAAATTCTTATGGAGAGAGAAGACAAGAGCATTCAAAAATAGCCAAAAGGAATAACAAGATTTAAAGAGTAGTGTGACTGGTGACAAAGAAAAAGAAAACCTTAAACTGCCTACTGATGGTGGTCAAGAAGACTTGAGCTGCAAAAATGGTAGCACTGAAGAAGGGTGTGTAATCAGTTGCTCAGTGACAAAACCACAGTGTGAAGAAGTAGAAGATTGCAATTCACTGGCCTCTCAGGAAAGCTGAATCCACATCTGCTGAGAGCAGCAGCGCGGAGACAGACTCTGCTCAGATCCTATAGGGCAGATCACAGTGCACTTCCAGCTCTGTGCTGGAAGCTGGGAACCCAGACTCAAAGTTACTCTGCCTGGCTCAAAGTGAGGGTTTAAGCAAAACTTTAATCAGCTTTTTGTACTTTTAAAAAGAATGGGTTAAATTGAGAAAAAAAAGTGGAAAGCAGTATAATGGGTCCTATCATGGACAAGGAGGCTTTGAAAATCTGTTGAGACTTCTCTAAGCCCAGATCTCTGAGTGATTTAGACACTTACAATGGAGACAGTTATTGGCTATCACTGAAAGATTAAACCATTTAAATGTCAGGGAAAGATATTCAGACAAATTTTAATTCAGGAATGGGATATAATATGACTTATTGAAGTCTTTGCTTTGAGGAAACAAGATATTGTGGGCAGTGCATGGCTTTTTTGTGTTTGAGTTCGAAAATATCAAGCAAAGTTAGAGAAAAGTTGGAACAAACCACGTTTAACATTATTTTGGTTTAAACATTTCGTAACGTCTGATGCTATATTGTAGAATCATAGAATCATAGAATGGTTAGGGTTGGAAGGGACCTCAAAGATCATCTAGTTCCAACCCCCCTGCCATGGGCAGGGACACCTCCCACTAGATCAGGTTGCTCAAGGCCCCAGCCAGCCTGGCCTTGAACACTTCCAGGGATGGGGCAGCCACAACTTCCCTGGGCAACCTGTTCCAGTGTCTCACCACCCTCATAGTAAAAAATTTCTTCCTGATATCTAATCTGAATCTTTTTTCTTCCAATTTAAAACCGTTTCCCCTTGTCCTATCATTACACTTCCTGGCAAAGAGTCCTTCTCCAGCTCTTCTATAGGCACC
>QJSC01023910.1:157159-175711 GCA_003697955.1 Calidris pygmaea | reverse complement strand
CTCGTCCATAAGCACTCCCAAGTCCTTCTCCTCAGGGCTGCTCTCCAGCCATTCTCCACCCAACCTGTATTTGTGCCTGGGGTTGCCATGTCCCAGGTGCAGGACCCTGCACTTGGCTTGGTTGAACCTCATGCAATTTGCACGAGCCCACCTCTCCAGCCTGTCCAGGTCCCTCTGGATGGCATCCCTTCCCTCCAGCATGTCAACTGTGCCACCAAGCTTGGTGTCATCAGCAAACTTGCTGAGGGTGCATTCTATCCCACTGTCCATGTCTCCAACAAAGATGGTAAATAGTACTGGTCCCAATACCGACCCCTGTGGAACACCACTCGTTACTGGCCACCACCTGGACATTGAGCCATTGACTGCCACCCTTAGGGTGCGGCCATCCAGCCAGCTCCTTATCCACCGAGTGGTCCATCCATCGAATCCATGAGTTTCCAATTTTGAGACCAGGATGTCGTGTGGGACAGTGTCAAATGCTTTGCATAAGTCCAGGTAGATGACGTCAGTTGCTCTGCCCTTGTCTACCAAGTCCGTGGCAGTATCGTAAAAGGCCACCAAATTTGTCAGGCACGATTTGCCCTTGGTGAAGCCATGTTGGCTGTTTCCAATCACCTCCTTATTTTCCATGTGCCTTAGCAAAGATTTCAGGAGGATCTGCTCCATGATCTTGCCAGGCACAGATCATAAATATAAATGTTTTGCTTTGGGGAAAATCTTATTTTCCAATAAAAACCCTAATCTTTCAAAAATGAGTGCAGGTTGTTTACTAATAAGGCTTAAATGAAGAAAATAAGCTTTTATGTCTCTTTCTTCATGAGAGAAAGACAGAACATAAAAAAGGTGACCACCATTCTCTGTTTACCATATGTAACCAAGAAATAGTGTTAACGCTGGAGAACTATAGGAATAATTAGTGTTCATAGCAATAAAAAATACTGGCCAAAAGCAATTCAAAAGTTTTTTAGTCAGAAAATCATTTTGCACAAGTTAACTGGAGAGGAACTGAATCAAGGAATAGTTCAGAACTGGCTGCTCATTGCTAATTTTTTTGACAGAGTGGATCCAGATTTGTTCTTTAGTTTCTATTCTCACATGACAAAACCTTGTTTCAGAATTTTTAACTTTCTTTATGTAAAATGTTTTTCTTGTGTCCTGCCCATTTATCTCAATAAAGAACTGAAGGTTGCTGATCAGGGTGGGTTACAAAGATCTTGTGTTGACAGTAATTTTTCATATTGAACAGTCATTTGGGGGAAAAAAGGAAAGAGAAAAAACATCTTTAATAATTTGCAATGTAACTAGAATTCCCTGTTTCTTTGCCAGTTTATATTTGGTAAATAGCTTCCAGAATCTCATTCCCTTTGGTCTAGTTCCATTGCTTCTCTAGCTAATAAAAATGTTTGCAGAAACAGGAGGGGTTGTAATACCTGTTCTCTTAGTTCTTCACTTGATACTGTCTCTTATAGTTCCTCATATTTGTAATTATAGCAGAACTGTTTGTGTTTCAATACTTAAAGGTACTTTATTGTTATTTTGATAGCACAATCGTATTTTCCAGGGTTTACAGCTTGACTATCAACCTTTCCCCGTGTTGGAATCTTGGACCCGTAATTTTTAAACGGTGAACGAATAAGTTGGTTTCCATTTTATATTGCTGATTAGACCTATCTGATCACGTACTATTAGTACAATTTCTTTTATAGTTTTATTTTTGTTTGTAAAGCTTTGGGTGGGGAATACACTTTACTTCAAGGGCTGATTTCCCTCCCACCCAGAGGCACTCCTCTGGCAGTTCAGGTTTGGGCAGAGCATGATTTTCTCCAAGCCTTGTCAGTAACTGCCTTTGCAGAGAGAACAGATGACAAAATCTACTTGAGCTAGTGATACCTGGGTTAAATATTTCCCCATGGTAGTAGGAATCCCTTCTCTTCACTTGTATACTTTCCTGAGCTCCAGACCTTTGCCTAGAGGTATCTTTTCTAACATAAAACTGGATTTGAATATGCACACTTTTTTAGTCTTCTGTCCTCTCCCACCTTAAGAACTTAAGTGGACAAGGTTTCTCCTAAACACAATTTTCTATCTTGCCTGATTAATTTCTCACAATTGTTTCTCTGCATGTCTTTCAGTTGAAAGACATTTTGTTTTCCCAGTTAGAACACTTCAAGTCTGTGATTTTCGTTTCCTACATAGCACAAATAATTCCTCATTTTCAGAGGTTCAGCTGATATTTGCTGTTGTGGCATTTTCCTTCTGCTTCTCTCCCTTTGTTACTTTTCATGTTATTGTGCAATTAAAATATTATTTGTAGTTTCCCTGCTAAACTTTTCAGCCTTTTTTTTGATACCACTTTCACAGCAGTGCTCTTGAATTCCCGACTGACCCACCTTGTATTTTTTTTTTTTCATATCTACTGTCATTTCTCCCTTTGTCAGCACATCAAAGGCAGAGAGTCCTTCCCAAATAACTTTTCTGCCATATGGTACCTGGTGTTTGAAGAGATTATAAAAGTTCTTAAAATGCAGTTTTATCTATAGGACTGTTCTTGACAATGCTTATGTTCTTTGGGATTATTAGCATTTTCTTTTTGTATTTGACTGCTTCCATCAGTGGCTACTCCAATTGACCATATTGCACTTGCGTTCTCACAAAGCAAAGAAACTAAACAAAAAATAGGTTGCTGCCTGCCCACTGCAACAGGACGATGAGGCCTATCCTAGACTTAAGAATGTAACTAATGGCCTATTGGATTACACCTTGATTCACCCTTAAGAGTGCTCTACCTCTGGCAACAGCACTAGGATATTTATTCTAGGGATGGCATGGGACCCTGGCCACTATGTGGTCCATTCCCCTTGGACTTCACCGACATCCAATTTAAAGAAAAAAAAAGGAAAAGAAAAAAACAGGACTTTTCACTTTTCAGACTGCTGTGAGTGTCAAATTTTACATCACTGCAGTTATAAACAGCAAAACCCATTATTCCCTGTAGCTCTTTACTCCAGAGCATATCTTTTATGTGAAACTACAAAGTTAAAATAAGGAAATCACTGAAAGCAAAATGAAATGCTTTGAATACTTAGCATTTTTCTACATAATCTTCAATATTACTCAACATTTCAAAACTTCCTTTTGTGATATTCCATCTTATCATGAGCATTGTTGACCAGAAAATTATTATTTGCAGATTCAGTGACAGCATCTTGAGCACCTGAAATAGCCTTCTTCAGTGTGTAACAAAAAGAATTGGAGTGGCTTTGTGGGTCTTAGTAAACACATTCTATTCTCTCCCAGCATACATTAGCTGCTTCAGAAAAATTTTTATTTATTTGTCTGTCTTTTTACTGACAGCACCTAATGGTCTTATCCTGGTCAGGCTCTGCTGCGCTGAGTGATTTTGGCTTCACTCTGTACCTGCTGCTCTCAGTGAGATGTCTACACTGACTTTTCAGTGGTGCAAAATTCCTCTGCACACATCCATGTAGCACTGAAGCATGTTAAACCATGCCCTTTCAGACAATCTCTGTACAAATAACCAGCAAGAAGCATGAGAAGCCATGGGCCAAAGAAGTTGCTTCACATTAGGTGGGTGATATAGATAGGGAGGAGTAGGAAGACTTTGGACACCAGTGAGTTGAATGTGCTGTGGCTAAAAATCCTTATTTTAAGCATGCTCCATATTAGGATTATGTAGGGACAACTTGAACAAAATGTTTGTCTTTCTCAGCCTTTCTGGGGTTTTGGCTGCAGATTTCCTTTTTTGCTGACAGGAGAGTGGAAGCTGCCTCATGTTGACTCAATTTGTGAATTTCTAGTGGCTGGTGATTCAAAAGGCAGGCTGTTCATAAACCCATACCAAAACTTCTACCCCTTCCAATGATAATATCTGTAAACTGAAGTGAGATAGGATATTTATACCATCCCAGAAAAATGTTTGACATCTTCTGTTACCCAGCTGTCTTTGCAAGAAACATTATTTGGCTAACATTATTAGCCTTATCTTAGAAGAGCCTATTTTTCAAATATTTTATCTGATGAATTTCAAAGGCTGCCTCATAAATTATCTGACAATTTTGCTTCATCATATCACAGCTTGGTGGAATCTGTGTTTCATAAAGAAGTGATTTATGGAGAACCAAAGGGATTCTCACTTAAAAAGTATAAATTCTTTCCCCAAGTTTCTAGCCAGAGGAAGAACAAAGATCTCTGATCATCACCTATATGAAATGAAGAACTTGGCGTGTAGAGGAGAAAAGAAAGGTGAGACAATTAAAGGTCTGTTCTGAATCAAAATATTTGATTTTTTTATCTTTAATCTTCTGATGTTTTCATATTTCCCTAAAAACTTAATTTTTCTGACTAAGCTGATGCAACATGTGTGTCTGCCTCTGCAGTTACACAGCTGTAAGGGCAACCTCTTAATCACTTTGTTTATGAGGTCTGGGACAACCATTTCACATGATAATCCCGATTTCCCAATCTGTTCATCTCCCACAGCCTGAGAATCAGTGCACAAAATATCAGCCCCCCCAAAGGTTATGTTGGAGGTTAGGTTTTCAGGGTTAAGCTTCTGGATCTGTGGCACCTTCTCCATCTGAATTGTCTCAAGTACAGCCTGGGGAACTTGTCTCTGAGTCTGAGGAACCTAATGGGTCTCAAAACCCTGGGGTCTTCACTTCCGGAGTGTTTAGCATGCTCATCCTGCCAGCAAGTCATTTCCTATCACAAAAAAGCTGACTCAATAGGCTCTGTTAGTGCAATTCCTTACTGCTCACTGATGAAAAACAAGGACTAAGATAAGCATCACATTTTGCTTACCTAGATTTTAGGCAGTTTGAGCAAGGCTGCGTTTTTCAAGTGAAGACATTGAAATGCAGGAACCTATACGTGAGATAGCCAGCCACGTTTATGTTACAGTCTGTGCAGTGCTAGGGCAGGATTTAATTATCAAAATCTAGGTGCCTTATTCTGGCTGAGATGTTCTTGTTATTCAAGACACCTGTCAGATACCATGCAGCACCTACAGCAGCTGTGTGTCCTTGGGGCAGTAGCTGGAGATCAGGAGGACTCCCCTTGAGCATCTGGCACCTACATCTCAACACCTCAGCGGAGTCCCCAGTAGCTCATCAGCTGAATCATACTCTGCCTCAGCTGTAGTGAAAGATTAGACACCTAACTCACAGAGAAACACTCGCTTTGAGAGACCTAAATTTAGGTGGCTTAGTCTCATTAGGAGCTCAGGAATTGAAACCCATTCTACACACTCACTCACTGAATTTCAATGTTTCCTAATGGAAATATTACAGGCTTTCATTTTTGTGAGATTCCTTCAGTTTTGCCTTTTCCCCCTTGAGTCATGACTGAAACATTTCAGCTGGAAACCAAACAACTATGTCCAAGTGAGCCATTTGCTTGCTGACTTTATGCTACCTGTGTCCCTCTCTTTCTTTCCCAACTGCTCCTGACCTCCTTGGGTCCTCTCCTAGTGGGGGATACACCAGATGGTCTTTAGGTGACTGCTGAAAAAAGAGTGATGAAGTCCTAACCTTTCTGTTTGGTGTGCAAGTCTTCCCCTACACTGGGATACTCATGGGTGCACCAAAACATGTCTTTAAAAAGTATATGTACATTAACACCTGTCTGAATCTTGGATGCTCTCCTCCCTGGCTGGGCCACATTTCACATTTCTTATGGAGAGCTGATGTTGAGCAGTAGCGGCAACTTTCTGCTGTAATTATAAAAGAATATAATGACAAGGAAATGAGAAATAAGAAAAGTATCCCAAGGGTCACGTGGCAGTAATGTGCTCTATGAATTTGTTTTAAAGGAGTTTGTAATGGGGAGGAGTGATAATTGAACTTGTGTCTCTATTTCTCTGCAACATAATTCCAGAGGCTAGTTTAGGTTAAATCACTGCCATTCACAGTGTCTTCTGAAGTGTATGAAAACCATGTTAGATCCACAGTGAAGAGCCACCTGTTCTTCATCCTCGACCTTACATGATGGAGATCCATGGCCTCAAAGCTTTGGAGGCAGCTGGGTAAGGGGAAGTAATAAATATATGCTCCTTGGTTTTGTTAAAGTAATGTAATTGCCACCTAGTGTTGTACCTGTCTTTTTGCAATGCCTAGAAATGCTATTTAACTTTAATAATTTCATAATTTTATTGTTCTCTGCAGAAAATCTTAACTGACTCTTTGAGGTTTCTCTTCAGTTCCCTACAAATGATTATTTGGCTGGCTGTCTTCTAATCTTGATCCATACTGAATTTTAAAATAATAAAAATCATTCAAGTTAGCAAGTCTTTTAAAAGGGAAACATTTCTATAACTAGGATCAACTCAAAATACATATTTCCTGTCCTTACTAATTCTCACACTTATTTAGAAGCATGATTCAACATCATACTGTAGGAGCCAACTACATGAATTTGAGCAGCACTCCATCAATCTGTAAAAGAAAGTGACATAAGCCAATATAGCTGTGTGTATAGTAGATAAAACTATCCATCTCTGGATATGCACTGAATAACCCTATACTTTCACAAGGCCTTTAGAAGAAATGCTGTTCGTTTGGAGGACAGGCTCTGTGAAGGCTATTGCCATTGAATTTAGCTTGTCACTGTATTGATTAAGGTGAGATTATTTTTGTCCTTGATGTTGGTCCAATTTTTTGTATTATAAAATCTCTCAGTACAGCAGATAGCGTCTGTAGAAGAAAGTGATTTTTTTTCCCCTGCATCATTTCCATCTGGTTTATTAAGGGTAATTGTCTGTATTTTTGTTATGCTTGAAAATAAAATGAATACAATCAGAAATGAGTGCACATTTAAATGTTGTCTGAGCTGAGAAAGGAGAATGGGAAGCTGATAACTGTTAACCTGAGGATAATAGGTTTGCCTAGTCTGCAATTTCCTGTGTGGGTTCAGTGTCTGGCATAATCATTGCAGATAATATCAAATACTAATTAGCATTTGAGCAGATTTGGGGTTAATTTTCATCTTACATATATTGATATAGCTCTGCTGACTATAATTAATTTACATGAGTTGACTATCTGGCAGTTTCTCTTTGTATTTGCTGTCACTGCAAACAATGTATTTTGGGGTGTGTAAAGGTGAGGGAGGAAATGACACTAGAGCAGTAGCTAAAGAGGAAAAATACTTTGAAAACATGATGGCAACCTGTCCCCTCAACCTTAGTCAAAGACATGGCAGTTGCAGGAACCTGATTAGCCGTGCTACAAGGGAAATACAGCTGTCCATTCCTGGTCTGCAGGTGTTGCAGTAGGTATTCTATTGTCAGACACCCTGTGTTTTGAATCAAAGTAATTATTCCTTGTAGAAAAACAGTAAGTGTTATCTGTTATTCTCTGCCCATGGCAGGGGGGTTGGAACTAGCTGATCTTTAAGGTCCCTTTCTGCCCAAACCATTCTATGATTCTATGATTCTTTGTTGCTATAATAGCAATTATGCATCTGTAACAAGCTGGGTACTTGGGGAATACCATTATACCACTGAGTTTTTGACTCTGGCCATTAGATTTTCATTTTTTGCTTCCACTTGATGTCAGGTGTCTTCCACATTGCCCAGTTAATTCCAGCTTCAGATGCTGTGTGCTTTGAGTGCTTCAGCTCCTGAGAGCACTAGATGAGACACCTGGCCTTTGAGCAGACTGTTTTAATGGATAAATGAGAGAACCTGCTCTGTTACCCTGGTGGCACTGAGCATCGAAATGTCAGTGCCCAATCTGTCATAGCCCAGAGGACAGAGAGTCAATACAGTAGGAAGGAGCGAGTTTTCACAGAAACTGAGCTGATCAAGCCTGAATGAATGGCAGTTAGTCACACATGAAACGTGTTCTACCTGGCAACTTCAGAAACAACAGCTTGGAAATCTAGAAGGCAACAGCGTCTAGCAAATGTGCCACTTATGTTCATTTCTAGGTAGAGGACTGTATATATAATTTATTTAGTCTCAAGCTTGCAGGAAGCCAGCCTCTAGCCATTTAGTGCAGAAAGTGTTGCTGAACATTTACTCTTTGTACTCTCACCCACTCCTGCAGCTCTGAGTGAAAATAGCTGGAGGTGTGAGCAGCCACTGTCCCTAGAAGGTCATGTGCCTCTAATACTCGTCATATACACAAAAACACACACTGAACCAGATTGCATGGAACAGGACACTTGTTTTTTTCCCAAAATGCAACGGGAATGGGTTATCGAGGAGAAGCCCCCATGCATGGTTTGGAGTCCAGAGGAGGTTGACAGAGGGGATTGTAGCAGGGGACTACATGGGAATGTACCTGAGGTTCCAGCCTCTATGGGGATCACCAGGACACAGGAATGGTCTTGGAAGCAAATGACTTCATGGTGACAGCAGCATGTGCTGATTTGACTCACCTGTGTTGCTCTGCTGCCTTCCAGGTGTGTGCGGAGGGTCAGGACCTCTTCTGATGTTCAGACCCTGAAACAATGGCTGTGTTCAGTGGCAGGTGGGGAGCTATAAACTGCAGGGACATATATTCTTTTCTTTTTGCATCCTGGAATTTCTCTCACCTGCTTTTCTAAGCCAAATCCCCGTCCCATTGTGTTTGCTACTGAATTTCTGATGTTGGATAAGTTTACACAACACTCATACAGATGTTAATTAAGAAGTAGTACAGATTTTGGGTTTGTGTTAGAGGTATGAAATAATTTTTTTGTTGCTTTAGCTCTCAAATGTTATTGCTGCAGGACACAGCTGGTCATATATTTAACAAAGGTAAAATAATAATAATTCATTGACAACTAAATTGGCTAAGAAAGGTCAGGGGTTTAGCCAAGCACCCTGCCTTCTACTGCTTTATTTAAAAATGCTTGTTAAAAAGCAAGCCTTATTGCCCTCCTGCCATGCCTCTCCTGTTAGATGTAGTCCATTTAGCGTAGCCACAGTGAGCAATGAGACATCTTCTGTTCTGAATCCAATCTGGCATCTCTTCTGTGTGCAGTGCCACAGCACTGAGATGCCCTGCTCGGCAGCAGCTTCAGGATCTCCACAAGGTGCATCACTGATTTGCCCAGGATGACTCCTTTAGGTTGCAAATAGAGCTCATATTCTCATTGCTTTTTTATTTTTTTATGTGACCCTGTGAATGATTTATGCATTTTTCATATGAGAAAAATGTTTTCTTTTAGAACAAGGATGTGACTAGACGTATTAACCCTCTCAGACAGCTGCAGAACATGTTGGATGATTCACCCCAGAAAGGCCAGATGGGAGACTTTAACTCTGGCTTCCTAGGGGGAAAGTTTGAGGGGTGGATTAAGGGGTTTTGAAATGAAAAATTTTTACCTAAGTTTATAATGTTTAACATTGTAATGTAATAAATGTTGTGTCTTTGGATGGGAAATTTAAATTTGAAAATAAGGAAATATTTGCTGCAATATATGTAATGGAAATACAGCTCTTTAAACTGGTGGCTCTGGACTGCTGAGCAGCAGTGGGCTTCTTGTGCTGCACTGAAATACATCCCACCTCAAAACATACCCAAATCTGGAGCTGTGTTCAAATGGCAGTGGTTTGCTTACCTGCTGCTTTCTGCCCCGCTTACACTTCTTTTTTACTAATTTAAAGATATACACCTTTGCAGTCAGGAATGGCTATAAAATAGAATTGGTGACTCCACCTGATGCACTCAGCTCCCTGATGTATCTTCCCTAGGACTTCCTCATTAACTTTTAAAAGCCTCTGCATTTGGTGGAATCACTGTAGGAGGTTCATAAATGATAGATGAAGTAAATAAGCTCCTATTCCACAACTGCATGGAGAATGAGAGAGAAAAAAGTCAGAATGTGTTTGACAATCACTTGTATGTTGAGCAGTGAGTAGTAGCAAGTATAACTGTTTTGATAAAATCAAGAATATCCACAGACTGTTACATGTTTCCTAAAACATTAGCTCTTCTGAGAAGAAGACACTTCCAACATTTTGGAGTCCAGCCTTGAGCATACAGGCAACCAAGATCTAGCCATTTGGTGCAGAAAGGCTCATTGGATATTTTATCTTTGTGCATCCGTTTGCTCTTATGCCTGTATGAAATTAACTGGAGATGTGAGTAGCCACTATGCCTTGAAGACCACATGCCTCTTGTCCTTCTCACAGTCATAAAAAGTAATGAAGAACTCAATGAAAAGTAACACAATGATACTGAAAATCAAGAGGAAGTTTATGTGTCATGCAATCATTTCTTTCTGTCTACCTCTATTTTGCTAGGCTATTAATACTGCAGCTGAAAAATGACCATCAAAATACCATGTACGTTTTCAAAGGTGAATAAAGCATCAAAAAAAGGAAGTTAATTATTATTATGAAGATTTAAAAAGTCCATTCTCTTTTCTTTTAATACATTCAAAACTATATGAACACCAGCATACAGAAAGCTGTCAAACTGACCATCTTGTTTCAAAGACAACAGGTGTTGGTAGTGACTTAATGGGATATTTTCTCACTGCTTTTCTCACTGCTCTTTTCCTCACTACTTTCAAGGCTGCACTACGTATGTCCAAAGCTTAAATATTCTATGATTACTGCATGCTTGTCTAAAACACTAGCAGTGAGCCTAGATAAAAATGCCACCTTGAATCATATTATGTGGTACCATCCTACAGGTAAAGCACACTCCAGTGGGACACAGAACAGTTCAATGCACTCCTGTACTAATTAAACAAGGAAATGTAAATAACCCATAATTTCATACAATATGCCATTGGTGGGAAAGAAATTGCAGCAGAAAGAATATTTTTATTACTCTCTTCTGTTTCAATAAATAAGTTCTTTCATTCTGTTTCTCTTCTCATCCATTTCTTTTAAGGGTTCACATTCCACACAGTGAATTTTTTTCCTAGAAGATGGTGGTATGGATCAGAATAAACTGAATGCAGGAAGATTATCCTCTCATCTGTCAAGTCAAGAGTCAAGGTACGAGAAAAGAGGAAGCCCCAAACCAGGGCTGTGTGGCTGGGCTGGCTGCTGATGCAAGAAGCAAAATGGCACTCCTGAGTATCCGGTCACCAGTGCTTGAGGCTTGTTTCTATGACCTTTCTACTACCATGCCAGGGATCTCCTTGCTTATGTGCACCAATGCTTTTGCAATACCTGCTCAACTGATCAGTTGCTACAGCCATGAAGACCTCTATAGAGAAGACAGATAGTTTAATCCTTGAGAGGCCTTGTGTCTGGTGCAATACTATTTTGGTGGAAAATAATGAAAAGACATACCAAACTGTAATAGAGCAATAGAATCAGAAATAACACGGGAGAGAAGGTTCAGAGTTTAGAATAGAAGAGAAGGACACTGAGATCAGAAAAATGGAATAAAAGCAGCTTTTAGAGCTGAAATAATGGAAGGGAAGAGCTGAAATAATGGAAGGGAAGGGATAGTATCTCTTTGGGTGAGCAGCCTTTCTGTAAGAGAAACGTTTCACTGCTGTAAGGACTCAGTGCTGTTTCTGACCTGCAGCATACTTTCCTAGGCTCCTCCTTGTCTTTGGGTCATTAATCTTCATGTTTCAGGAATCCATGCTTCAGTCAGCTGCATTCAGGCGCATTGTTCATTGTGTCTTGGTCACCTGAGCAAGAAGTTTCCTGCTGAAACAGGATATCTGCTGGAAATGAAGAAAAAACTCAAGGTTTAGCCATGACCTTGAGAAAGACGAATGAAGATTTTTCGGATGGTCATGGGCAGATAGTCACCTTTTTTTTTTCCTAATCAAAAAATGAGGAAATAGTGTGATATACTTGAGAAAATACTCAAAAGTGGGATCTTTTGGGCAGCTCTTGAATAAACTTGGCCTTTGTTTGAACAGAGTTGCTTACTTAAAAAAGCAGGGATTGTTAATTTTAACTTTCAGTGCATTTGTATGTGTTAGGTTTAAAAACATTTTAAAAGTCCCTTGGGTGGAACTTCAGTTCATATGTGACATATGAACTATGAAAAGAAGTCACAAGTACCATCAAGACATTACTTTTGTGAAGTGTTTACATTTCTGTCTTCCTCAGCTGCTTGGGAGTCATCCTCAGTAGTTCACAGCACATAAAATCTTTCTTTGCTGAAGAGTTATGAAAGGTACGGAATTTTCATAAGCAATGAGATAATGAGATACCTTTATAAAATAAAACCTTTGAATTATTCCATTTGCCCGTAAGATATAAGAATCCATAAAGCATTTCAGTAAAACAATAAATGCTCTTTATTCTTCCTTCTGCTTTTCTTCCATGAACAAAGAGACTGAAAAGCTTAATATGTTTGGACTATCAGTAATCGGTATGCCAGTGAAACCCAGATGCTCATCAGTGGACTCCACATAGAATGATAAAATCTATCATTTCACTTAAATTAATTCAGTTTTGTTTATCATACCAGAAATGTCTCACTTAATTATTCATTCTTTTGCAGAATCTAAGGAAGGTCCTTTACTTTGCTTTAAGCAATAGATTCAGAGCTCACTTGAAGTGCCTGTACATAGTCAGCCCCCTCAAATGATTACCTAGAGGTAGAAGGAAAATCAATAAGACTTTTCTGAGAAAAATTTAAGCTTGTTTTCCTCCTTTTAAATAAGAATTCTTAATTCTAGAGTTTCTTATACATATTGTTTAGTGTCAACGGACAACAATGTTTCCTTATAAAGCATTAGTACTAGGTCAGTGAGTTCTTCCTGCCAGTCTGTACTATTCTCTTTAGCACAAATACCCCCAAACACATAGTATAAAACAACATGATTGCTTAAGACACTTGTAATCCCTGACATGATAGAGATGAACTTGATTGATCTATGTTTTAGATGGAAATCTATAATTGAGATGGAAAATGAAATAAAAAACCAATGGAAAACATTCTTTTTATCTAACAACTTTCATAAACTAATGTTATTTCAACTATCACACGTTAGCTGATTTATTGTTGATGTCATAGAAGAGGGTATATTTGCACTTATCCACACATATGTATGAAGTGTGCATCACTCTCATCCGTTCACTGCATCCAGTGAACCGATGCAGAAGTCCACTAAGACATGTGGAGCTTAGCAGAGGAGCTCATCAGAGCCTGCATGTGATGACTTACCATCATGCAAATTTTATATTAGCTGTATGCATACATTAAGTGTCATCAAATGTGCATGTACCCATGCCTGACTTCAAAGCCTGATTTAATACAGAACTTGAAAACATAAAACTCAAAATTGTTCACAGAATCACAGATTCAATTGCAACATCTTATTTCTGGTAGCAGTAGCTTGGTCTTAGAAGAGTCTTGGGGCCCCAATGTGAGAGAAGTTGGCATTTTTAATGTTTTAAGCGTAGAACTAAACTACTGTATACTTTTGCATTATGACAACTTACACTGGGAAGTGAGAGATTGCACCAGAGGATGTCTCTGTTGAAGGATTGTTCAGATGGAAAGCATTATCTCCTGTGAGATTCAGCAAGGAGGGCAGAGATCTCAACTTGTTAAGATGAATCAAGACTGTAAGACTAGAGCTGAACTACAACTGCAAAATTCGGATCTGGTCTTAGATTTCAAGCATTGCTACATTCTGAGCAAGTCCATTCTGCATACCTATAGTGGCAGCAAAAGCAGACCCAGCTACCACTCTGCATGCGACACAGTGTAGGAGTCTGAACCTTTCCAGGAGTTAGGGAGCACTTACAGGAGAGATGGGGAGGGACTCTTTATCAGTGAGTATAGCAATAGGACAAAGGGTAACGGTTTTAAACTGGAAGAGGGGAGAGTTAGACTAGATATTGGGAAGAAATTCTTTCCTGTGAGGGTGGTGAGGCACTGGAACAGGTTGCCCACAGAAGCTGTGGCTGCCCCATCCCTGAAGGGGTTCAAGGCCAGGCTGGATGGGGCTTGGAGCAACCTGGTCTGGTGGGAGGTGTCCCTGCCCAGGGCAGGGGGGGTTGGAACTCAATGATCTTTAAGGTCCCTTCCAACCCAAACCATTCTATGATTCTATGATGATGTACTGGACTATATAAATCCTCTCCATCATATTTGGACAAAGGAAACCATAATATGGCTTAAATATTAATTCCTTCCCAATGCGTGACAAGTGTGGATTTAGTCAGATGATTGGGGCTGCTCTTTGGTGGTCAAGTCATTCAAAATATGACAACAGGCTGAGGATAGAAATCTGCCTCAGCTGATGCGCATATATATATCTGTGAGCAGATATATATAGCAGATATACACACTGTCAACAGCGAAGTTTGTGAGTCCTTAATGTTCTCAGGAGTCACAAGTGTAATTTCATGGGAATTACATGGACCTTGTTGCACACTGTCTCCTGTCTCCGGGGGATAGGGTTAATTCTCCCCAGGATCTAGCAGGAACACAGGTATCCTATCCCATGGGGGGAGATGGCTGGCACATCCTGGGTCCAGTTGGCAAGTGGTGGTATCGTAATCGTGGTTGTACGTTCCTCTCCCAGAGTTATTGTTGTTGTTTCCTTGTTCTCTTTGCTGTTCTGTTAAACTACCTTTGTCTCAACCTACAAGTTTTGCCTTTTAATTCTGATTCTCCCCTCATGGCCATGGTGCTGGTGCTGGGGCTGAGAGAGCCGCTGCCACGTGGTTCTTTGTTGCTGTATGAGGGCAAACCACGACAGTTCTTTCCAGAGCCCAATGTGGCAGGGGTGGAAACCCACCCCTGGGGCAGTCAATTCCAGGTGTACTGGACACCTCTCCAAGTGAAAGCAAACTGGGTCCTGCACTCTGCTGCCAGAGGGATTGAGAAGAATGCATTAGCGATATCAGTTTGGGCACATCACTTGGCTGCCTTGGACTCCAGGTCATATTGAAGTTCTAACACGTCCGGCATGGCAGCAGTCAGCAGTGGCATGACTTCATTCAGGCCACCTTTAGCCTCCACTCTCCATTAGATTTCCGTACCGGCCATATGGGACTGTTAAAGGGCAAGCGAGTCTTGCTGGTCACTCCTTGAATCTCTAGTTGACAAATCAGCTTATGGATGGGGATCAGAGAATCTCAGTTAGTTTGATATTGCTGCCAATGCACCATTGTGGTAGCAATCGCCACCTGTTGTTCTTCAACCCTCAACAACCCCGCAACAAAAGGGTCCTGAAAGCCTATATAGAAAGAACAGCATCTCCCATAAAGCACTGACTTTATGGCAACCAGCCCTGATTGAATGCATCCTCCACCATGGGAATTTATGTGGATGTGGGAGCTGTCCTTCCCTTAGATTGTATCTTCATGCTCATTTAAGCACAGCAGCTCTCATTAACTAAAGAGGATTAAAATGAGCCGTCTTCTGAAGGGCAATTTTCTTTCATGGACTGCTTGGTTATCTCCATGCTGTGTTCTTCTCAGCTGGGCCATGCTCAGCCTTTAAAGTGTTTTCCTGTGCAAGCAGAGCAGTTCAGCTGCCCCTCTTGGCACGTTTCCCTTGGCTGCAGCCTGGGAGCTTTCCCCAGCTTCCCCTGCCACAGGGCAAGCTCACTCCCAAGGCTTCTACTACCACCCATTCCCAAGTCAAGGTTATAAGACATCATAACAGGTTTTCATTTCCCTTTATTCCATGGACAATATTATGAAATACATCAAGAAGAGTAGAGAGTTGACCAGCTTGGGTTGAGAAATGTCCTTTGCAGTGTTTTTTGGGCCGTAGATTTCTTGTGCATTGATGATTCATGGAAGAAGATCATGATGTTTCATCATGTTAGGTCTTTAATGGTTTGTCAGAGAGTAAAGGCCATAATTGGAATAATATAATTTTCTGTAATAATTGCATCTTATCAAAAGAGGAGTCTTTGAAGGCTCTCTTTTTTTTTTTTTTTTTGCCTGTCAATTTCTTTCTGTGGTTATCATTTTATCTATACTTGTCACTACAGAATTTTTTGGACTTGCATCAAAGACAGTCCCACACATTTCTTTGACAAACCTTTTGAAACGTTCCATTGCTGTGTCTTTCATTCATTTCTAGCAGCTAAAGTTGATGAAAAACAGGTACTGTACCAAATGTTTATGTGGCATATGACTAACTGACTAATATCAGCTAATAACAAACTAGGACTGAAAGTCAACCAATCTGATGATGAGGAAAGTATCTCTATCTGCATGGGGAGAAAACAGAAAAATGCAAAAATTAAAAGCAAGAAATTAATCTGGTGCTATGTGCAAACATATCTAAGAACTTAATTGAAGTAGAGCTGAGCAAATAATCTATTTAAGGCAAACCTTCATTTAATAAATTGGTCATGAGCTGCTTAAAAATATACTTCTAATCATATGTTATTCACAAAATATTTTGGCACATAGTTCTAGACAACTCTTGTAAAGCACTGGAGATAAACCTACCTGTATTTGAATGCCATGCCTCTTCTGACTTCAGTCACGGCAGGCATTTAATAAGCATCTCCTTATAAATAGGTGAAAATAAAGCTCTGTTGTGATTTCCATCTTGCTTTCCTCTTCTGCTCCTGAAGCAGGAATAGTGCCTCTATTATGATCAATTGACTTAGTTGTAGTCATTCCAGTTGTGGGTTTCATGTCCAGATGTCCAAAACACAGCAATATGTATCTTACACTGCTGATCTACTTTGAAATCTAAACCTTAGCCTGAGCTGCTACGTAGGCAAGCACTTACCAGGAGTGACTCTAATGATCCCAGGGAAAGTGGGATGAGTCCACAGTAATGGTTCTTCAGTACATAGGCAACACAGGGAAGACTGGACACCTGCATTTTATGCGGTCCCATTCAGATGGGAGGATTCTTGCCTGCTGTATGCAATGACTTGATCTTTTGTCATTTCCATAACACAGAGAACTTTCATTGGCAGATCTGTTAACGCAACATATCACGTGAGTACTGGAGTGGATATATCAAACATATAGGAGGCAAAAGTGTGTCTTGGCTTCTGGTCTGGAAAACTCTAAGCACTGGACTATGAAGATAAAGGGAAGCAGAAGCACATACTAGGCAGTTTGCTGGCCACTGGGCATTTCAGTCTTGGCACAGTGACACTGTAATTTATCACTGGGTTTCTGGATTCTATTGATCTTCCTGACCGAGCTTATGAGAAGTCAGTATCACATAATCAGAGGGAATAACGACAAGACAGCATTTGACTCAATGTTAAGTTTTTCCATTAGTACTGGGTACCTGAAAATTGTTCAGTGCAGGTTTTTCATAGTAACTTTATTCTTGGATTTGTGAAGGCCAAAGAAATTCTAAGGAAAAATTAAAATATTTTTCTAACAGGAGCTGACAGACAGGACTGTGATATAATTTTCATACAATGTTTTTTAGTTTCACAAGCTGCCAAGGGGACTTTCCCAGTCTGAACATCTCTGATCATGCTGATCATGTCTCTATTCACCATGAGCTTCTAAAGTGAATTTCTTGAGAAATACCTGAGAAATCTTTAAAAAAAAAAAAAAAGATGATGCACATTAACCCGTGTATTCTAACTTAAAGGTCACAAAGCCTTTCAAATGTATTGCCTATAACAGGCAATACATGGGAATTAAGTGGCTAAATCTCTTTCCTGTGCTTTGAAAATAGACCCTTAGCAATAGTCTAACTCTTTCTCTGCTTCCAACTGTGTATGAGTGACCTTAGAATGAAAGGATCAAAACATTTTTAATCCAGATATTTATTGAATTAGCAACAGGGGAAAATACTATATGGTTCTTGGCATTCATTTTACAAGGTTTGCCATCATCATGATGGTCCAATTGTGCAGAGCGTAAGGATTTGTGTTGCATGGGGAATAGGAATTTTACAGTTTGATTAAAGTGTTTATGCATTTTACAGTTCTAGAAGGATTTTAAGGTTAGCATTAATATATATTTGTGGCACCCAAACATGCTGAGAATTTTTGGTTCATTTTTTATTAAAGAGACACTCAAGTTTAAATTCATTGTAGCTTGATTTGGACTTTTTTCCCCTTAAATAGATACGCTGATTCTGAGTCATGAGCCATCTATAGTGCCTTGCACACCAGGCATATCTGTGTGCCTAGAGATTTCAACAGGGATCTTTCCAGTAATTATATGGAGAACATATCTAGATTCATAGCTAGGAGATTTTTTACTGATGTTCTGCAGTGTATTCTCTATACCATCTTCTAAGGACATTGGGTCCACCAATATAGAGGAACTGCTGCTTGTCCTGTGAAATTGCTGCCTTCACTGAACTTCACTGAATTTTTAGAGTTGGAAGGGACCATAGAGATCATCTAGTCCAACTCCCCTGCTGAAGCAGGATTGCCTACAGCTTGTCAGAGCATGTTACTCGGGACTGCATCCAGGCGGGGCTTGAAAATCTCCAAAGAAGGGGACTCCACAACTTCCCTGGGCAGCCTGTTCCAGGGCTCTGGCACCCTTACTGTGAAGAAGTTTTTCCTCATATTTGAGTGGAACCTCTTATGTTCCAACTTGTGCCCGTTGCCCCTTGTCCTATCACTGGGAACCACTGAAAAGAGTCTGGCTCCCTCCTCCTTCAACCCTCCCTTGAGATACTTGTAAGCATTGATAAGGTCTCCCCT
>QJSC01023910.1:136221-157080 GCA_003697955.1 Calidris pygmaea | reverse complement strand
GAGATGCTCCAATCCTTGAATCATCTTTGTTGCCCTTCGCTGGACTCTTTCCAGTAGTTCCCTGTCCCTCTTGAACTGGGGAGCCCAGAACTGGACGCAGTATTCCAGTTGTGGCCTCACCAGTGCAGAGTAGAGGGGGAGAATGACCTCCCTTGACCTGCTGGCCACACTCTTCCCTATGCAGCCCAGGATTCCGTTGGCCTTCCTGGCCACAAGAGCACACTGCTTGCTCATTGTCATTTTACTGTCCACCAGGACCCCTAGATCTTTCTCTTCAGAAGTTGCCTCCAGCAGGTCCACCCCTAACATGTACTGGTGCCTGACATTTTTCTTCCCCAGGTGCAGGACCCTACACTTTTCCCTGTTGAACCTCATGAGGTTCTTCCTTGCCCAGCCCTCCAGCCTGTCCAAGTCTCGCTGGATGGCAGCACAGCCCTCCGGGGTGTCAGCCACCCCTCCCAGTTTGGTATCATCAGCAAACTTGCTGAGGATACACTCTGTCCCCTTGTCCAGGTCACTGATGAATATATTGAACAGNCAATCCACCTCACTGTCCCCTCATCCAGCCCATACTGCCTTAGTTTCCCAATGAGGATGTTATGGGAGACAGTGTCAAAAGCCTTGCTGAAGTCAAGGTAGATGACATCTGCTGCCCTCCCCTCATCCAACCAACTGGTTATAGCATCATAGAAGGCTATCAGATTGGTCAAACATGATTTACCCTTGGTAAACCCATGCTGCCCACTTCCAATAACCCCCCGCTCTTCAACTTGTTTGGAGATGACATCTCGAATGAGTCTCTCCATTACCTTCCCAGGGACAGAAGTGAGACTAACTGGTCTGTAGTTCCCAGGGTCCTCCTTCTTACCCTTTTTGAAGACTGGAGTGATGTTGGCCTTCCTCCAGTCCTCAGGCACCTCTCCTGTTCTCCATGACTTTTCAAAGATGATAGAGAGTGGCCCAGCAATAAGATCTGCCAGCTCCCTCAGCACTTGCGGGTGCATCCCATCAGAGCCCATGGACTTATGAATGTCCAGTTTGGCCAAGTGGTCCCGAACATGGTCCTCCTCTACTAGAGGAAAAATTTCCTCTCTCCATACTGTCCCCCTTGCCTCCAAGGCCACAGATTCATGAGGGGCAGTCCTAACAGTGAAGACTGAAGAAAAGAAGGTATTCAGCAACTCTGCTTTCTCCATGTCTTCCACTACTAGGGTGCCCACCTCATCCATCAGTGGGCCCACATTATCCCTGATCTTTCTCTTACTGCTAACATACTGAAAAAACCCCTTTTTTTTATTGTTAACTTTAGTGGCCAAGATGAGCTCAGCTTGAGCCTTGGCCCTTCTAATTTTCCCCCTGCATATCCTCACCGCTTCCTGGTATTTCTCCTTGCCTGCCAGGCCCCTTTTCCAAAGATTATAAACCTTCTTTTTGTTCCTGAGTTCCAGCTGAAGCTCTCTATTTAGCCAGGCTGGTCTTCTTCCCTTCCTGCTTGATTTTTGGGACTTGGGAATGGCTTTATCCTGTGCCTTTAAGAGTGCCTCCTTGAAGTATGACCAGCCTTCCTGGGCACCCTTGCCCTCAAGGACTGTCTCCCAAGAGACACCCTCAACCATACTCCTGAAGAAGCCAAAGTCTGCCCTTTGGAAGCCCAGGGTGGCAGTCCTGCTGGCCCCCAGCCTCGCTTCAGCAAGAATCAAAAATTTTATCATTTCATGATCACTCTGTCCGAGACGGCCTCCAACGTTTACATCCCCCACAAGACCTTCTGAGTTAACTATCAGCAGGTCCAGTACCTATCCCACATGTTCTTCTATGGGGAATTTGGCAGTTCATTTCTCATAAATATACTGAAATGTCAGTGGTCCAACAAAGGTATTCTTCTGTCTCAGGTTAACTTTGTCAGGAAGAAACAGGTAAAAGTCCCTTTTGAAAGACACCGGTTTCTTGGGACACTGATACTTCAAACAGATTACCAAATATTATGAATGCTATTTTAATAAATTGTTATTTGCAGTTTTTCATTCCCTGGCTATTTCCCAGAAAATATGTTTCTGGTAACTCTCTAGAAAAAATGTTAACTTTAAGCATTAACATTTTTTCAACTTAACAGATTTTTAATTCATCAATTAGATTGCATTTCACCAAGCACACAAGTGTCTTGAGATTCAAATGGAGCTGTGACTCATTTCCCCTATTCTTAAATCCAAACTAATCAACTTCACCAAGCTGAAGTGTTTCATGCTGTTTGCTTATACTTGCTCAAAGCTAGCCCATGTCTCTGGCATAGGAATGAGCAAATCACATCAATCAGAGTAAGAATTGACTGAATGTTTACTTGGTAGCTAAACATATCTCTGTGTACTTTTTAAAACACTTGTACAGTCATTCGTTATTTTTCATCATTATCTGACCCCGTTTGTTTTAGGACTTGACTGGAAGCAGATATGAAAAAAAAAAAAAAACAACATTTTTGCAAAAGTTACAGCATACAATGAGTAAAAAATCCTGCCAGGAATTTTTGTCATAATTTTATTGACATCAATAATTACAGCTGCTCACCTGAGGTTTTATTTGAGTTTGTAAACCTCTCTAGCTTTATCCATCATGAGTCTAACCTTTTTTTGGAGTTGTCTGTACCCTCTGGAATTAACACAACCTTTTCTCCAAGTGTCATAAGTCTGACATTGCCCCCCATACTTTGCACATGCCCTCTCTTTTACCTTCATTGTTCACAGGCAGCCCTTGTGCTCATTTGTTTGCTTTTGCTTGCCCATTTCAGCTCCCTCACTGGCCCTCAGCATCTGTGAATCTCTCTTGTGAAAAGCTACTAGGGGCTGGCAACATTGAGATGAAAGACAAAATGATTTTCAACTCATAAGCTCTGATCATAACCCATTATAAGATTCATTATTATACTTCACCCTGCCCCATAGAATTTCCAATAAAAATCATATAAGAACTGCTTATCTAACATATTATTTCAGAAAATAAAACCAGGGAATTTAACATTTGAAAAATACAGTCACAGGACAGAATTAAGAGAGGGAGACTTATGGGGGGAGAGCTCATTGCTAAGGCTTAAACCTATAATATGTCAGCAGTAGATACCATACAATCTGTGTATTAATTATAGATTATATTAATAAAGCATTATTTTAAGTCACGGAGATCTTTCAAGAAACTGCTAGTAAACTAAAAAGTAGACCAAGAATCATCTCATTTAACTGTCAGGGTTTTTTTCACAGCCAGGTGCTCAAGTGTCTCAGGGAGAGAGATAGAGAAATATAATATACTCCTACAATCTCTTCTGTGTACTTCAGGTATTGATTGACTGCTATCAATAAGATGGAAAAAACACAGTCCTGTGTGAGCAGGAAACTTGTCCCAGTTGACAACTAGAAGCTTAAATAACAGGTTGTGTTAACTTTTCTTTTAATATGTTTAAGTTTTCCAAACCTGGAGACCCTAGGTGCTCCAGCCCTCTGGAAAAGCAAACTCACTTGAAAATAGAATACACTCTCAAGAAGACTGGAATCTGTTCAGAGAAATCCTAGTATAAGCAAGGAGCCAACATTTCTTGTGTTCTCACCTTTTCTGATGAAGGTAGAACTTTATAATAATGTGGACTGCTGACAGAGAAACATTGCCTCAGCAACTAAAGAATAGCCAAGAGGAAGCTGAAAGCTTGTGGGTAGGAATTAGAGACCAAAGCAACAAGAGGAACCTTGGGGTTGGTGTCAACTCCAGGCTGCTTGATCAAGGGAAGCCTACTGATGAAGCCTTCTTACTCCAGCTACAGGAGGCAACATGCTCGACGGCTCTCATCCTGCTGGGGGATTTCAACCATGCCAATATTTGCCGGAAAATTAGCATGGCGAGCTGTAGACGATCCAGGGATGTCATCAGGATGTCAAGATTGGAGGCAGCCTGGGCTGCAGAATAATGCACTGGTGGAGCTCACAGTCTTAAGGGATATGCGACAGACAAGGAGTGTAGTCAGGACCCTGAATTTTAGGAAAGCAAACTTCCAGCTCTTCAAGGAGTTAGTCAATAGGACCCCCTGGAAAATGTTCCTCAGGGACCAGGGGGCAGAAGAGAGCTGGCAGACTTTTAAGGACACTTTCCACAGAGCACAAGAGCTTCTGTTTCCTAGGTGTAAGAAATCAAGCAAGAAAGAGAAGAGACCAACATGGCTGAGTTGGGACCTGCTGGTCAAACTAAAACACAAGAAAGAACTGCACAGGCATTTCAGCAGGATCAGGTATCCTGGGAAGAGTATAGGGAGGCTGCCTGGTTATGTAGGGACAAGGTCAGGAAGGCCAAGGCACGGATGGAGTTGAACCTGGCAAGGGATGCTAAGAATAACAAGGGCTTCTACAGGTCTGTCAACCAGAAAAGGAAGTTTAAAGAAAGCATACCAAACCCCCTCCCCTACCTGATAAACAAGAATGGCAAACAGATGAGGAGAAGGACGAGGTTCTCAACAACTTTTTTGCCACAGTCTTCACTGCCAGCCGCTCTCCTCACACTTCCTGAGTTGAAGGACCAGGCAAAAACAGGGGCTATGAGAATGAAGAACCAACAACTGCAGGAGAAGATCAGGTTCGAGACCATCTAAGGAACCTGAAGGTACACAAGTCTATGAGACCTGATGAAATCCATTCACTGATCCTGAGGGAGCTGGCTGATGAAGTTGCCAAGCTGCTTTTCATTATATTTGAAAAGTCATGGCAGTCTGGTGAAGTTCCCGCTGGCTGGAAAAAGGGAAATATAATCCCCATTTTCAAAAAGTGGAAAAAGGAAGACCCGGGGTGTAACAGGTGTTACAGCATCTGTAGATAAGGAGAGAGCAACAGACATCATTTACCTGGACTTATGCAAAGTTGACACTGTCCCACATGACATCCTGGTCTCTAAAGTGGAGAGACACGCATTTGACCAACGGACCACTCGATCAGGATCAGGAACTGGCTGGATGACCGCACTCAAAGGGTTGTGGTCAATGGTTCAATATCTAAGTGGAAGACAGTAATGAGTGGCTTTCCTCAGGGGTCAGTAGTGGGACCAGTGCTGTTCAACATCTTTGTTTGAGACATGGACAGTGAGATTGAGTGCACCCTCAGCAAGTTTGCCAATGACACTGAGCTGTGTGGAGCCATCGACATGGTGGAGGGAAGGGATGCCATCCAGAGGGACCTGGACAGGCTGGAGAGGTGGGCTCATGCAAACCTCATAAAGTTCAACCAGACAAAAAGCAAGGTCCTGCACCTTCTACACGAACATTGGGAGACATAGCTGGGGAACCTGATAGCTTATTTACCAAAGGACCTTCTACACAAACATTGGGAGTCATAGCTGGGGAACCTGACAAATGACTTGTAAGTGTAATTCTAAATAATAAACTGATTAGTTCATAAAAATATCCATGAGGAGGTTGAACCATTAAAAGGACTTGCAAAAACCACATAGATAGAATAATTTTTTTAAGGAATATTTATTTTCAATTCCATTTAAACAACCCACTTTTGTAACACATACTAAAATCTTTAGGAAACATTCTAAGAAATTTCAGGATTATAGCCACAGGGATGAATTGAATGCATTCCAGTTTTGCAGATTAAAATACAGAATATGTTTGCATCATTCTGCATTTTATTATGTTGCTGCCTTTTGGGATGCTTTACATTAAAAATACGTGACTGACACTCTTTATACTAGTAAGCTTTTTTATTGAAAAAAAATATTATTGCATTAAACTACATTCCCAGGAATTCCTTGAATAACCTAAAAAAAAGCTGTGTTGCATGTACAATAGTGCAATTCACTTAGCTACTGTATAATATAAAACACTTTATACAGAGGATACAAATCAAAATTACTAGTTTACATATTATACTAGCCAGAATATTATCCAGTTTTAAATATAAACTTAACACTTTTAAAATCAATCTGGTCAAATTTTTATGCAAATCTGCACAACAAATATACATGTTAAATGTATTCCAGAAGTGCCTCAGTTACCAAAAAAAAAAAAAAATAAAAAAAAAAATTAAACAAAAACCCAAAAATTTTTATCATTGTGTAGTTCAGGAAACTTTTGTTATTCAAACTTTACAGTGTGGATGACTTGTTTCCTTGGGTTATGTATCAAGAACATACAATCAAGCTAAAACAGATTATTAACTTGGAGTGTATATATTACTGCCACCAGGATACTGTAACTCTTTTAAAAATCAGTCTAAATAAAATAAAAATTGTAGCATGGCTCCATATGTCAGGCTCAATTATGCTTTTAATAATAATAATGATATATAATTAAAGTACATTACTGATTAAAAAAAACCCATGACAGCAAGTAGAGCAAATATATCATCTCAGCTGTGCTGATAATTTTATTACATTTCTCCAAGAAAATCCCTTTAGTGTATTAAGAATGATATTGGACATTTCCTTGGTTGGTAGTCAATGATTGCTTTTTTGCTATTGTGCTGCTTCTGTTCCTTCTTAATCTCCTTTTTTTTTTCCCCCCCATCAATACTTTTCACAATCCTAATTCCCATTGTTCCAAGAATTAAATTTAGTCTTTATTGTCCATTCATTTGCCTTACCAGATCATCCTTGTTGGTATATACAAATATGCATGGACATCCTATGATTTGATTCCTTCCTAGAATCCCATTTTATTGTGTCTATGTTAAGGAAAACTTATATATTTATTTTCCATAAATTATCTATATAGTAGGATATTGCTAAGTTTCAGTTGGTCAGGTTTTTTGCCATAGGAATTTCTACAATTTTAACATTGCTTATGAGAAGCAGGGATACAAAATATGTGTGTACGCATTAAAAATGAGATTGGACTACCATTTCTTCCCCATTTTTTCTCTTGGTATTATCTGCTTAGAATTCAAATGAACTCATATACAATGAGAACAGCTGTTTTTCCTTAAAAAGAAATGGAACTGGGCCCATAAATTTAAAAGTTTGTAGGTCTGGAAATGCATCCTTTAGGCTTGTATTAGCCCTGAACTGGTGGTGATGGCTGTGCAGCTCAATCAGCCTCTCTGGGGCACAGGCTGGCGTGCTCCTTTAACACATCCAATTCAGAGTGTTTCTACAGAATTATAACTAATGTTTCCAAGTGGTCCCCTGAGTGAGGGATCCCCATCCAAGCAATGAAGCACTAATTTTGAGAGTTGTTAAGCCACATTCAGTGAAATATATCTGATTCTCAATAAATAAAATTTCATAATTATTGAAATTATATGTAAATTCAGATCTAATTTTGGGAAGATTTTCAGCCAAAAATGAAAGGAAGGATTTTAAAACTGTGGAAATATTTATTTTTAACACCTTTCCCAAAGAAAATTTCTGACTTCCTTAGTTCTGAAGCAGTAATTTCAATTAAAGAAGTTCCCTACAATTTAAATGAGAAAACTGAACCAGAAAGATACCAAATGTATCCATTTTATTAATTAAATTTATAAATCAGCTGGGAACCCTACAAAAAGATGGCTTCACCAGCCTTTGTCAATGCAAAAATGTTTTGCTTCTGCTCAGTCTCCAGATTTTTTCCTGACATCTTCATTTGATGTCTAAAATGTTAAGTATCCAAAGAAACTTTAACTTTGAAGATACAAAATGAGCAGTCACATTGTAAAGCCACTTGAAAAGTTTGGCATAATACCAGTTTATGCTGAAGAAGCTGATTTTAGAAATTAAAACAAGTCCATTTTATTGCAATAGATCAGTCTAGTTTGATTACAACTAAGTTAGAAAATTGGTCCTAAATTGTATTTAAAATACTGAACTTAATTGCAACTAGATTTCTCAGCTTATTCAGATAGCCGTATATAACGGAATAAAATCCTCCAAAAGTTTTTTAATGTGTTTTAAATCAGTTCTGAAAGATACATTATTAAGTGTGCACTGCATTTTTGCAAATGAATTGAGATTATTTCAAATATTTCTAATCCAAACAAAGGGTTGCTCTCTGTCAGACACTTCACTGCCCAATTATATTGGGAAGCATGCCACAGTCTAACCACAATTATGAACTTAATTTCATGCTAAATATCCCATGTTGATTTGGGAAATATTATAAAAATAATCAAAATGTGCCATTCAAGGAGATGCCCTTACCTATTTCCAGATCCACAGTTATTACTAGCAATTTCAACCACGTGTTACCCTGAAGGTTGGATACATGCATTCATATATTGAAGATTCAGAACTTCAATTTGTATGTTGAGAGTTTGGGAAGCCATGCGAGAATCTTTAAATATTTGTTTAGATTCAATATACCTTGAAAAGCTGAGAACTGTGGCATGGCTTTCTCTAAGACTTGTCCTGGAGAGCCAGTTTCTGCTCAGAATTCTACTTCTGTGTTTTTTTGAATATTGGCATGATTTTGTAGGACCAGACAGTTGTTTATGTTGTTTGTGAAAGGAATGAAACATATTTCCACATTCTTTGGGCAGGACTTCTCTCACACTGAGAAAAGAAAATCAGAGCTCTGGTAGGGAAGAAGTGTTACAGTCTTGGCCAAGGACCTCTGCTGTTCAAAGCCAGCACCAGCTGCCTTGCAACCCCTGACATACCCTGTACTGCAGCCACCGGCAGTCAATGCCAAAGAACCTGGCTTCATCCCCTTCTTTCCCTTGCCATCTTGGATGCTTGGCTTGGAGAGCAAAGTAGCAGCCTGCTTGTGCCAGCACAGAGGCCCCTACACTAAGGGAATGTTTTGTACCAGTGGCCAGACTGCAGTCCCTTTATGCTGCCCAATCGACATATTCCAGGGTCTAAGTGTCTTTGAGATGTTGCTGTGACCTTCTTCTTCCAGTGTTAAGTCATCATCCCTTACTCTGAGGCTCCCCAATTTATTTTGAATGGGAGATAGAATCAGGGACTTGTGGTCCCCGATACCTTCTTTTTGCCCCAGTCTGAAGTACCGCAACCAGACCAAGTACTTTGCCATTGCGTATACACGCTCAGGAAAGCAAATCTTTGAGATGTGTCGAGACTACTCTACCTTAAATTGTGCTACTTTAAATCACTCATTAGTGTTGATATTCTTGGTCCCATTGTGTCTGGATGCTGTGGTCCCATTCCTACTGACAGCCACAGGCTTCAGTTCAGGCTGTTCTTTACAAACTTCCTGTAAAAGGACACCAGCGGGACACCGTCCTCCTTGTGGTAGTGTCATAAAACATCTTAAACCAGCTTTCACTCAGCGATACGAGAATTAAGTCAGCGCTCATATGCTGTCAACCAGAATGTGGACTTTAAAATATTTGCTGTTGTGTTTTTAGCAAAACAGTAGATTTCCCCTCAGACATGTGATTGAACACTGAATAACTTATTTTATTCAAATTTGGGTTTGGAGCCATAGTGTAATCATTAGGGCTAGTTTAAATAGCTAGAAACACTGAAAACTTCTTTTATTGTAGGTAACTGTTGGGTCTGGCTAGAGCAAGAATGTTGGTGGGGCTCTTGTCCCTGGAATAATGGATGAACTAAGGGATTTGGATGTATAGCAGATGGTGTGGCTGCATTCAGGTGTGGTGTAAATAAGGCTGGGATATATGCAGCATGTGGCATTGTGGGGAATGTCAGTGGGGAAGGGTGGAGGGCGGGGGTGGAGACCAAGTGCAATGGGTGTCCTGTCAGCAAAGAAGGATGGGTGGGAATGAGGGTTGGGAGTCGTGGGGAAAGTGATATGGGGGCAAAATGTGCCTGAGAGAGGGGGTGGAGGTGTGCCAGGGAGAGATGGTTGCTGTGGGGATGTACGGATGCCGAGACAGCGAAGCGCTGCACCAACGCGTGGTGGATGGTGGTGATAGTAGCGTGCTGCTGAACAGGGAGGGCAGCGACTGCTGGTGTTGCAGAGAAGGCAGCTGGTCCTGGGGCAGACAAAACTTTCGGGTGTTTTGCCAGACGTTTCTGCATATGCTGCTGGGCCTGCAGCTGCAGCAACCTGTATTTGTCTACCTCCTCTGGTGAGAACATGATAGGCTGCTGCGTTAAAGGAGCGGAGGTGGATTTACTGTACACTTCTAGGTCATTCATTGCGTCATCACACTTCTGCATAGCATTGTCACAAAGAGAGCCTTCTGCCTGGTTAGAGTCCATGTTTTCATCATGTAGTTCTTCTTTGGTCTCTGTTGAATTAGCAATAACAGAATATCTATTAGAGGGAAAAGCACCAGGGAAATCATTTGGTACTGGGTCACAGCTTTGTATAAAGGGTTTCACTTCACTAATGAAGAGATTGGACTGTTCCTTTATTGCCATGTTCCTTTTTATGCTTGGGCTCTGATAGCCTTTTCCTATTTGAATGATGTCTTTATATAGACAACGATCATAATCAGTGCCTGTTGAAAAAGCAATATTACTTATCTCTGATGCTGGAAAGTTGTTTTTCTTCAGACTGGTTTCCAATGAGCTGATTTCATTATGCCCCATGTCGTTTTTACCGATGCTTAGCAGTTTCTCTGGCAAAGGTAACATTGTAATATCATCTACCGATGATGGGAACTGAAGAGCAAAGTGACCTCGTGAGTGATCCTTTAATTCCCCTCCACAAGTGTTTGGAAATCTCTCTAAATCATGCATTTGTTCCTGGGTTTTCTTGGACTGCACTCTTTCTAAAAGTAACTTGGCTGTCAGTGACTTCCTTCTTCCACAGATATCTTTGGCCAGGGATTCAGAAGAGCAGGTGGCAAAGTTTTTTGACTGATCATTCACATTCCGAGACTTGTAATGTGCAGTTTCAGCTTTTCCCTCTTTGGTGTTAGAACCTCTTTCTGTGTCCCCTTTTGTTTTATTATCACAACAGTCAGTTTCTTTTGAGAAGGATCCCGAACTGCTACCTATTGATATTCTGCTACTAGATGATCTTTCACTGCTTCTTGAATCTCTGGTGGAACAACTTTTGGAGCTATGGTGGCTTCTACTTCTATTATACACTTTACCAAAATGCAGGTGTCTACGTCTACTGTGTTTAGATCTGTCTCTGTGTCGTAAGACTTTATGTCTTGAACATCTTCGATATTTGATTTTGCCCCTCTGTGTACAGTTTCTAGTTCTATGACTTCTACTATGACAAAGATAATCCTCATCTGTATCATGAGAAATGAAAATACACTTGTGCTTTCTGTGTTTACATTTGTGCCTTTCAGCTGTCTTGCTTTGTCTTTTACAACAAAAAAGCAAATGATTTCTGCTGTGGTTGTTTGATGCGGGATCCATACAACCGCTTGTACTATTAACTGAAGTGTCAGAATAGCTGGAATGTCTGTCAGAGCAGGACTTTTGAGTAGATGAGCATCTCCAGCATCTCAGGTAATTTCCACATCCTTCATTTTCTGCATACCTGCTGTTTGAACTGGATTTATAACTAAGGAAACTTCCAGTGGAGTCTTTTCCACTGTCACTTATGTCACTGCTGCAGCTGGCCACATCTTGAATGGATCTGCAGTCATTTTGGTTTTCACGTTTTTCCTCAGAATAAATGAAATGACATTTTGCAGGTTTAGACTTTTTAATGCTAGACATAAAAGCAGAAAAGGATATGCTTTCATTTCTAAGGTTCTGTTTTTTTCTTTCACAGCCGTGATGCTTTAAAGGTCTTCTCAGTGTTGTTGTGTGAAGACTTTTTCCTGTCACATGAACCTTTTGTGAGACATCAAGGTAAGCAGGCACTTTGGGTATATTTTCATTCAAATAATCTGCAATGCATTTCTGACCATTTTCATTCATTTCTTTCCCCATGTCTGATTCAGCCTTTTGCTTGGCCTTTCTTGGATTTAGGGAACCTTTCATCTTCTTTGGTTTCAACAACTGATTATCTTGTTCATTTGACATTTGCTTGTGTTTTATTAAACCTGAGGCTTCATTTTCATCTGCAGTCTTATTTATAGAGTGCTCTTTACAGCTTTCTTTGTTTGTTTCATGCTGTTTACCATCTCTGTGATTTAAAGAGACTCTGAAGTCAAAATACAATGGATTACACCCATATGAAATACAGGGCTCAGTTTTTGTAAACAGAAGTAATTCTGTGGGCCACTGCAGAGCAGTAGTGCCGTCTTTGCTCACTACATGAAGGAAAGGCAATGTCTGGGGTTTAACCTCTTTAACCATGGTCTCCCTTGGAAGTGTTTCCATATTCCCATTTGTGGTTTCTGAACTCTCCAAAGATCTTTCTCTTTTTGCCACCCCAGGACTGTCATAAATGTTGCTTGCATATACCAGCTGATGTTCTGGCTCTTGTGGGAGCTCAGGTAACTGGTCAGGCAGGTGAGCATTGCTGTACTTGTAGGTGTTTGGCTGTGTACAAAAATTGCTAGCTTGGCATGAAGGTGAAATGAGAGTTTCTAAAAATTGCTCAGACTCATTTGATTTATTCTCTTGCTCTATTTCTAGAAGTGAACCAGAAAAATCCAAATTTGAAAGCTGTATTTTGACTTTAGGAAATGAAGGATGAGAACTGACCTTTTCTTCTAATGCCCTATCGCTACTTTTATCATTTTCATTCAGCATTTTAGGTTTTGCAGCTACACGACTTAATGCACTGTTATCCAAACCCATTTGGTCTGGTGTATTAGGTGGCCCTTTATTCAAGTTTGCTTTCATGTCCTCCTCCAAAAGTGTGCCAGAACGACAGCCCTCAAGAGCTTGCTTTGTTTTATGGTTGGGGGATTCACTACAATCATTTCCTTCTTCAGAGTTCTCACTGAAGACTGATGCTGAGGACTCGAGCTTCAAAGGGACTTTTTTAGAGAATGAGAAAGACACTCCTGCCCTTTGAGGAGCATTGGTACTCTCTGGGAACACTTGTGAGACTTCATTTCCAAGTGCATGGGGTCTTTCAGTAGGGTACTGATGTCTGCTTATGATAAACTTCTGTTTCTCTAGTATGCTGCTGGAGAAACCTTGTCCCTCGCCAGGGGGAGTTCTTTGAGAACTGGCTGTTAACTTGTCACCCTTGTACAGGAAAATGCCATCTGGCGATTGCTGCTTTTCCACAACTAATCTGGGGGCTTTAAGCAATGGTCCACTCCCAGTGATGCTGTAAAGTAGTAAATAAAAAAGGGGAAAGATTTATTAAGTAACCAAGACAAGACAGAACTCTCATTTGACAATGTCTGTCTGGTAAAGAAGGGTGTCAGTCATGCTGTTATGAGGGAATACTAAGTTTCTAAAGGGTAAATGTGCAGTCTAACCCTGAGATTGGGCTTCTACACGGGCAAGACAGTCTTTACATACATGAAATGATATGATTTGAAGTCAGCACAGGTATGTTTGTTTTCAGACTTATGCCCATGTACATCTGGAATAAACAATATTGTCTTTACTCTGAATTTATACCAGTGAGAAACTGGTCTGTGGTAAGTCTTTGTTTTCTGAAAACCATTGAAAAGGAAGTTGTGCCTTGTTCGAAATGAAACACTTCCACCTGGAGTACCTGCAGAATCAAACTGTAAGAGAAAAGGCAACATGTTTCTTGTTTGGGGGGTGGTGATGTATGTATGAGTATTTAAGAGCAGATTTTTATTTTGTCTTTATATTATTCCAGAATAAGTGACTTTGTGAAATATTCAAAGAGATATTAATGCTAAAACTATCACCAATCATTGGTGGGGAAGGACACAAGTTGGATTTCCATCATTATTAATGGAGACTTCAGTGATTTCATTATCACCCACCATTTGACTTACTTTCCCATAATTTCTCTTTCTGTATTCTACTTTTATTAATTACATTTTTCATCTTGCCAAAACTTATCAGATTTTAAACCTGTGGTTTAATTTTCTTGTGCTTTTAAGAAAAATATCAACCTATTCTAAGAAGGCTTAACAAACATGGTAAATCATTGATTTCTTGCAATAGATAATTAGCTGAAATTGGAATGACCGTTGTCATTTTCCATTAGAAATGAGACATACGTAGCCACCATACAAATCTTATTCCAAGTAATGTTTTATATATGTATTTCATTAGACCAATTATCTACATTTGCTATCCATGCAGTACTACAGTACACTTACAAGAATAATTTTTGGAACCAGCTTCAGTAAACAGTTTGATTCAAAATTAGAAAATATTTTAATTAAATGTAACTAAATTATGACTGCCAGATCTGCATAACAGCTATCAATAAATGGGCCAGCATGCTTTATAAATGCTATAAAAATCCATTGATCTCCAGCAGTGGGAACAACATAAAGACTCCCTGTAGTGGGGTCAACTCAGAGTATGAGAATATGTATGCATTTCTGAAAATATATTTGCATTTGCCACAAATTTGGCTTCAGGAGATACAAATTCACCCTTATTTGTACATTAAGAAGGAATTACCTCTTGGAGAAGGTGTGTAAAAAGACTCTTTTCAAAGTCTCCCTGGAACAGCAAAATAAACCTTCATTTTCAGTTTTTCTGTGCACAAGATTAACAGTAATTTTTGTTTAACTTCTTGTAAGGGACTCTGTTGCAACCTGAGGCACAGTACTCAGGGACAATAACAAGTATATGTGTGTGTGAACTTTTGCTTGGTAAACCTGGCTTTCTGTCTTGCCTGAGCTACTAGGAATGCTACCCCTCCACCAAGATCATGACTCTCAGCCGCCCCTGAACCTATTAGTCATTACAAACAGGAATAGCGAGCACTGTCTTTCCAGGCTCTTTGTAAAGGATTATGGACTCCTGGCTCTCTTTCTAAAAGCAAACCCAATTTTTCCCTCCCAGCCTCACTCTGGCTTTCCTATTTTCACTAACCTTATTGGTCTATCTGAGACTGTATCTTCAATGTGTGGGCATAAAGGCATCGTCCCGCAAGCAGGTACATTTGTTTTGGCAGATTTGTACGAAAATGGAGTTGTAACCATAAAAGTGATATATTAGCACTAAACTGTTTCAGCAGATTACTCAAAGGCAATTACATAGGCCAAAATGACTGTATAATAAACCCTGACTGTTATTATTTCCAGGGTACAGTAAGCTTGATATGAATTTAAAAGGATGCCAGTTTAATTATCTACTTAACTCATTACAGTCATAGATTAATATAAACAATTGGTCTGGTGGCAACCTTTATACTGATGTATTCAATGTTGTTAAAAAAAGGAGATTTCTCAGATGTAAAGGTTTATTAGTGCAAATTTTGGACTGTATCTTGATATTCCTCAATAGAGCTAACAGTATTGGATAAACTTAACTCATTTAATTACTTGTTTTTCATTCACACAATGATATTTAAATTACTATATTGAGAAATGGTAAGAATAGTGTCAGTAAACTAAAAGTAGCGAAAATTATTCACAGACTAAGTACAGATGCTCTAAAAAGTGTTTTTCCTCTCCCGTTCACTTACTATCAAATGCTAAGACAGTCATACTAATCTATTCAGATCAGTTTGATAGGGTGAAATGATGATACTAAAACATCTTCACTCAGTTCAGAAGAGATGAAATTAACTAGCTACAGGAGAGAAAAACACAAGCCTTCAAATAACAATTAATTAATTCAGGGCCTTTCAATTTTATGGTTTGCAGAACAGGAACTTTTGGAGTTGGGAACGGCTGAAAACAGGTTACAGTAGACACGATCTCTGAATATTACAGAGTGCAGGTGAAAAAATATGGGGATTTCTTCTGAGGCTGAGGAAAGAGGGCATTAAAAGGTAATATAAATTTTAAATACTTGCCATTCTGACTGCTTCCTTAACTCTGCAAGCTGGTGGAGCCGCTTGAGTGCTTTTTCCTGTTTCTTCTCATCTTTCCATGACTTTGAAGCCACATTTCGAGCAAATTCCCTTTGTTTTAAATCTTTCAATCTCTATGTGAAAAGAACAAAAAGAGAAGGGATTAAATATTACACAGCATTCCTCTTACTCAATTTATTTGCTTTTGGTGAAGTTAGTATGTAAATGGAGAGCAAAAATATACTTAAAAGCTATCATTCTAAGAGATTGAAAATGATGGTTTTGCCTAACAAAAGAACATGATTGGGCCATCACTATTTAGCTGATCGACACATACCTATGAATGATAGCTTTTTCGTTTCTTATGAATACACAGATCTTCTGTTCTGTATAAAAAAATATAAACACACAAAACTAGACTCCATTTAATGTAGTTGAAATTTTCTTATTTAATTCAGTCAGTTGGAATTTAATCCTTAGCCATATACTGGAATAAAGCTGAACTTGTGTGTGTAATATATTTTATAGATCTCTATACTTGCACATGAATGCATGGATCTATGTGTGCTACTGTGTTGATTTTGCAGCTTTTTAAGATTGCCTTTTTTTTTTCAAAGGAGAGAATGACTGTCTGAAATATTTGATGAGGAAACTTGCTTATGGTTATTTTTGCAATTATTTTTTATCTTCTTGAACATCTATAAATCAAGTAATTCCTATTTAAGAGAGCAAAATTCTTCGCCTTTGTTACTTTTTTTATTACTTGGTTTTGCACTGCTGATGGTATAAAGAAAAGTGAAGGAGAAGAAGACACAAACCAAAAAGTGTTTCAAAAACATCCTTTGCAAAAAAAAGTGGTGCTATCTTGCCTTTGAGTTCATTGTGCTATCCAGGATTCAGCAGATCATGTCCAGCCTCACAACTTCCCGGTTCAGGTCCATGCTTCTATGCTTCATGCCAGAAGTGCCTTCCTCCCTATACCACCTCTCCAGTGTTGTGGTGTTTGGGAAGGGCAGGTTTACAGACCAGAAGGGAGCTCTGGTGCATTCAGCCAGATGCCCAAACTAGAAACTTTGAGGACCAGGAGCGAGAACTAAACCACTGCATCCAGTTGCCCCTTTGTCTGGAGGTGGTCCTGTGCTCTGCTGTGAAATTCCGAACTTAAGTATCAACACCAGGAAATGCTAAATTTTCCATGGAGCCCACAGAGCTGTTTTTGTAAGTTAGACTTAAAGAAAGGCTTTGGCATCACAGTAATTTTTTAACTGTTGCCCAGCTGGCAGCATCTGTGCCTATTTGCCTGTCCCCCAACACCTAAAGATTAACATCCTAATCACTGCCATTGTCTCCTGCTATTGTTTCTCTATAGTGCGGCCAAAAGAACAACATGCATCAGTAGGATAAATTGGAGGCTGACCCAGCATTTGTTTTCTGCAGCCCAGGTATGTGGAGCAGTCTAGCAACGGCACAGAGCTCTGCATGGGCCAGCAGGCATCCGCTTTCGAGAAACAGGGCTGAAGGCAGAGAGTCCTTAGCTTGTAGGGGTCAAGAGAATGATGAATGCATGAGAGTGAACCACTTTCTGGAGAGAGATCTAGCTTTTGTCAGTAGATGAAGACAAAAGGAATAGGTGAAAACGACTGTGTGGTTGCTTAATACAATCTAAAAAAACAGCTAAAACAAAGCCATCCAGGTAATGGCGATGACCTAGTATGACAGAGAGGCATGAAAGAACCCTTGATAGAAACATACAAGATCTGTGATTACATTCTGTGAAGAGCGCTGGAAAGTTGTAGTGCGTTATGTCCCACCACTGTCACATCAGCTGTCCTTCAAGTATGGGATTTTTTTAAAAAGCCAGGTAACAACTGTGAGAGAAAAACAAACAAATGCTGGGAGACTAGAGCAGAATTTTCTTGTTTGCTTTCAGCCTTCTGGACCCCAAGACATGTTCCTCCGTGTCTGGTGAACCAGGGAGAGCTGGGCTGCCCATAAATCAGGTGTTGCGGCAGCTTAAGAGCTGGCTCTCAACCATGTGATGTCTCTGCACAGGTAAACTGCTCAGGGAACTAGTGCACCAGCAACCAGAACTGTCCTACTGCCTGCTGCCTGTTCAAAGTTTAATGGTATTCATCAAAAATATTTACAGTCTGTCAAATCTGTATGTTTCTCTGGAAAGTTTCTATCAGGTCCAACACCTAGTATGTCACTGAATTAGATTCTGAAACAGGACAACTGCAGAGTCCTCTTCAAAGCTCTTAAGCTTCAGTTCCTTGGAAAGAAATGGTTGCTCCACCACATTTTTAGCTACATGCCCTCTCTCACTGTTTGCTTGCCCCTTGCCAGGCCATTCACATAGTGCTCCATTCCCTCAACCTCATTCCCTGCAATTTACAGTAAAATGGATGAGTAGGTAAGACAATGTTAGTTTTGGTACAGGAAATAAGATTTTTAAATAATATGTAAAACCAAAGCTGTACAATAAATCAGAGAATCTTCCCAGAACACACTCACACTTTTTGTCACCTAAGTAATATTTACAAGAGTGTAGAGATATTTAAGCAGGAAAGATCCTATCCTTCATATAAAAACATAGGTGGTCTTGAGTCTTATTAACATCTTCAGTGTGAAGAAAGGGCAAAGAAACACATTTGAGAAATGTCCTTTAGTGATGCTTGCTATGTTTTAGCTGTCACTATGGGCTGTTCGGTATCACATATAAAATATTCATGAGGAAAAACAGAAAGAGTTTCTACCTGTCCAAAGAAGAATGTGAAAGCTAGTACCACGGAGTTCAGGTACTGCAAAGAAATGTCATTTCACTTCTTTGACAGTTAGGATGATAATCAACAAAGCAAATGGACTAACACTTAGAATAGAAGTTCTAGTGGTATTTTTTGCTCTTTAACGGCATCCAGCATGTGTCAAGGAAGCAGAGAAAAGAATAAAAAAATGTAGGTAAGCATAGCGGAGGACTTATCAACCGGAGATGAAATCCGAGAAATCAAAAGCATTTACAGTTTGAGCAGATAAAGGGCTCTCCCTGCACATCCCCTCATCAAAACAAGAAAAGGCACGCTGCCAGGGATCCAGTTAGGAATTGTAATGAGATTTGTCAGCTGTGTTGGATAGACCCTGGGACTGCCTGCTGAACCTGCAAAGCTGTGGTTTTCTTCACTAATAACCTGTGCCACACTCCTGACAGGCACACAAATATTTTCCACGTGCAGTGTACAACTGCATGCAACCGAGCAGGTATCTGAATGACAACTCTAAGCTCACCAGGTGTTTTTGAAAATTAACATTGCTTTACACAGCAATTGCAGTTTTCATGTAATTAGGTATTTAACTGGGCATCCAAATGCAGGCATGTGTAATAAATTATGATGTATTAAACAGCAATCTTGTGTTCTGTCCTTCACCTGCTACCAATATCATTGCTAGGGAGTTATATTTAATTTTTAGACTCATGTTCTATTCTTCTGGGTTTTGTGCACATGTGCATGTAGACATTGCCATGTCTAAAAGTAACCCATCCCTTTTTTATAAATACCCACACAGGATATTAAAAGACTACAAAATAATATTCATTCTGAATCTCTTATTTTCCTCCTGAACTCTGGTATGAATCACCAGGAGATCCAAATGACTTAATGGAGCTGCATCTTCACTACCTATTTTTGCTAGTCATGAAATATCAGTGGCCAAATACCTGAACTTTAGCAATTTCTGCCCATTCTTAATGTTGGGTTGTTTTTTTAAAATTGTCACTTTATTGTGGCCAGTACTTGCTTTTCACTGACATACAAGCACACGTAGCATACTCACCACATTTGCTGTACTGAAAGTACTTGCTTTCCAGTATGATGCTGATTTCTATTCCTCCCTGTGTAGGTGAACGTTTCTCTGGATTGCTATCTGATCAAATTTAGATGTGTACAGTAGTTGCTTAGATTTTATTTACAACCACTGGAAAGAAATAAGCTCTTTTAGGGATCTAATCACCTCGTTATAAAGAAGCTGTCTAAAACAGGAGGGATAAAGTGAGATGTAAAAGTACCTCCTTCTGTAATTCTGTCATCTCAGACACAGACTTTTCATAGACAGAGGAAATTGGTGCTATTGGTGTATTTTTATTGCTATAAGTAATGCTCATGGCTACAGGTTGCATAAAAGAGTACTTTGAATTAGTGTACTTTTGGCATATATAATAGAAAGAAAATTGAGTAAGGCATCTGGGCTTTTTTTATAAATCATTGACAAGAATACAGAGAAAGTTTACATAATCTAAATTTCCCTGCCAGATATGCATTCTCCAGGGGGTTTCTGACTTCAGGAACCATTTTTTCTATATTGCTCTCTGATTCACTCTCTCATAATTTGAGGACCATAGGAACACGGTACTAAGGGATGGCATAAATTCTTTTGAGCATTCTGCCAGGGGACATGCTCATCCCATTATACAGATCTAAAAGGGGTTCTCAGTATGAGTACTTCAGATGCCAGGGCAAATAACTGTTGCTGCAAGTATAGTGAGAAGAAAATCCTCTTCTTATTCACAGCAGTATAACTGCATTGACTTAGATAGATAGTAAACTGCATAGATGTAAATCCCCCTTTGGGGAAAAAAATTATCCATGCATTAAGTTATAAAATGACAGGTTAATAAGAATTAAAGGACTTTTCCACTTACTTTACTTTTTTTTCCTCTGGAATATCATTCGGAATACATGCTCCTAAATGCTTATCACCCTGTAATGCATTGGAGCCCCAGATAAAAATTTAGTAGCTTTTTTCAGTCAGCATTAGGTGTATGTCTCCGGTCATATTTAGAGAGCTTTCTCTGAATCTAAGTCCATAAGCTAATGTGAGTGTGTCCCGGTTTGAGGTAAAACCGGATCAATTTTGTGTTCTGTAACTTTGCATTTTAGTTAGGCCTTTTCTAACTCTCTGAAAGTAACGGCATATTGTGGAGAAAACTGTTCCTTCTCAGAGTGATAAGACCAATGTTTGTGCTACATGCCAGGGAATGGTATGCAGAGAGGCCCTTGCTTATACTTATTGCTATAACAACCAAGGTCAGCCAATTTTCGTTATTTGCCCCTTAGAGGGTCGGAAACGGAAAAACGTAGAGGGGTCACATCTGTGGGGAGGAA